>VMBQ01000010.1:336969-349126 GCA_007657795.1 Dreissena rostriformis | reverse complement strand
TTTCTAGATAGCAGCTGGGAATCATAACCCCTTCTTGACCATGTGTGCTGGCAAGTCGATGAATTCCAGAGTGATTCTGAAATATAACAAGAGCTGTCAGAAGACAGCGCGCTCGACTATTCAAGTGCTTGACAGTATAAAGTAAGCCATCATGGGGAAATTGTTCATATTCAATAAGATCAAGGTAATATAGTCATATTCTAACTGGAAGAGGACCATAATTGAAACATATTGATCGCTTATGTTTTAAAGAAGTGGTACATTATAGACGATTCTGAGTTCAGGTATGTTTTCCACAATCTATTGAACATTTGTAAAGACATAAAACTAACTAATAAGATTATATTTCAAGTTTGATAGCAATAACTTGGGTGGGATGGTTGGACGGTATTTGTTTTACCATGTTTAAAAAAAAGGGGGGAGTGGAGAGGGGGAATAATGAGGACATGAGCACCGCATATCGGGTGCCAACGCTCGGCTGTGGATGCTGGATTTTGTTTTTTTGACCTTTGACCTTAAAGGAAGACCTTGACCTTTCACCACTCACAATGTGCATACACGTGCATGCCAAATATCAAGTCGCTATATTTACTATTGAAAAAGTTATGGCCAATGTTAAAGTTTCCGGACGACTACGACGACGACGCGGACGGCGGAAGACGAGCTGGCTATGACAATACTTCGGGTTTTCTTCGAAAGCAGCCGTTGTTATGAGAACAAAAAGGAAAAACAATTTGGGGAGGGGGGAGATTTCTGGGGTGGGGCGTGTGGGATGGTTTAAGTGAAGTCCATTGTGGTATGTCAGGTAAGTGTTGTTTTGTCAAAGTATGAATCAAATTTGATCCTAAATATAGAAGTTATGGCAATTTAATCAAAATTTATTAATTTGACCTTGAGATTCAAGGTCAAAGGTCAAGGAAATATTCAACTTGCCAGGTACAGTATCCTCATGATAGTAAGAAAGTATTTGAAGTTTGAAAGCAATAGCCTTGATACTTTAGAAGTAAAGTGGATGTAAACACAAAATTTAACAAAATATTCAAAATTAATAAGTGAAAAAAGGGCCATAACTCTTACAAAATGCTTGTTACAGTTGCCTGCTCTTGTTTAAAGATTGGGGTCATGTTGGTAAAGAAGTATGCAAAAGATGAAAGCAATATGTCAAGGGACAAAGAAAATATTTGAGGTGGTACGCAAACTTAAACAAAGAATTATCAATAATATGCATATTCTAAGTGGAAAAGAGGCCATAATTCTTAGAAAATGTTGTTACAGTTGTCTGCTCTTGTTTATAGATAAGGGTCATGTTGGTAAAGAAGTATGCAAAATATGAAAGCAATATGTCAAGGGACATAGAAAATATTTGAGGTGGAACGCAAACTTTATGAAGATTTATCAATAATATGCATACTTTAAGTGGAAAAAGGGGCCATAATTCTTAAAAAATGCAAGGGACATAGAAAATATTTGAGGTGGTACAATCATTAAAATAGATTGATCATGATATACAAATAAATGTTAAACAAGTTATGGGTTTGTGAAACACTATGTCCCCTTTTGAGCAATTTTTACCCATATATTTGACCTTTGACCTTGAAGGATGACCTTGACCTTTCACCACTCAAAATGTGCAGCTCCATGAGGTACACATGCATGCCAAATATCAAGTTGCTATCTTCAATATTGCAAAAGTTATGGCCAATGTTTAAGTTTATGCAAACAAACCAACAAACAAACAGACAGGGCAAAAACAATATGTCCCCCAGTATAGACTGGGGGACATAAAAAATACATACCTGCTGCGCCTAAGATAACAACCCAATTTTCGCCCTTGAAATAAATGGCCAAATTGATGGCATTGAAACACATCAGGGCTATTGTAGATACAATGCAGATCGTCTCCTGAAGGCGTTTCCCTAAGGAAAATAAACAAATAAAAACTAAAATTGAGCACACAAATATACATAAGACAATATCAGTGATCAACATTAGTTAAAGTCTGCAAGCCCTGCACAGACATTGTATTCAGGTTATGCTGAGATATGTCATACATTTAGGGCCAGAGGCATTGGTGGCCTTTGATTATTGATAAAGTATGCCTTAAATATGTGTGGGTAACCAGAACTAAGTGGCCATTAAAAACTGACAGACTTTTGGCTCTTACAACAGCTGGTTGTATTTTAGCAATATTTGAATAGAAATTACAGTTAAAAGAACAGTTTGTTACTAGGCCATTCTAACACTTCTTGCATTTAAATTGTTGTTTTTATAAAAAAAAAAATTGAAATAATATAAGTCATTGCATATAAATAGTAAACTCTCTGGTGTGACAAGTTTTGACCCCAGGGGTATGATTTGTACAATCTATGCAAAGGACCACATTAATTATGATGTTTCACATCAAATATTTAAAGCCTGACCCTTGCAGTTTATGAGAAAAAGATTAAACAAGAGCTGTGTTTGTGAACCACAATGCCCCCTTCTTAACTTTTAAGCCACACAGCATGCATGAGTATGCTCCAGAGGGAGAATTGCATACAGCGATTTTTTTCCTTCCTTGTAAAGTTCCGGAAAACGGCACTTTCCCAATCAGGGAAAAATTACAAATTTCCCAATTGAAGGTATAATTTTTTTTTTTTTTTTTTTTTTTTTTTTTNCGAATTTTCCCAATTTTAGGGTTTTCACGACTCGATTTTTCCCAATTTTGAGGTTTTCACGACTCAATTTTTCCCAGTTGGACTGGTACAGGTACTTTTCCCAATTGGAAAAAAAAAATCGCTGGCACATCACATGGAAGAAGAAGAAGCAGCTATATTAGAAAGAAAAAAAAAAAAGTCCAAGGCCGTAACTTCGTCAAAAATCAATGGACCAGAATAAAATGCAAACTTGATCTATTATAAGTCATGTAGGTAGACTCACACGGTGACACACCAAAAATAAGTTCAGCATCTGAAAGCGTTTTGGAAAAAAAAACACTAGCAAAATTGTTATTTAAAACAAAATTCCGAATTCCAATGCAGTAACTTCACAAATAATTGGACCGGAACAAAACTTGAACTTGATGTCTTAGAAAAAGGCCAGAAAGCTGTTATCCTTGAACATTTATAAGTTCAAGGCCTGTAACTTCACCAAAAATACATGGACTGGAACGATACACGATTTGATCTGTAAGTCATGCAGGTAGACTTTATACACACCTAAATTCTGGTAACCACCTTGAATTTGGGCTAGTAAAAAATGCCATTGAATTTGAGGTGCTACAGACATGAACTTATTAAAAATAGCCAATACTATTGATGGTGTTTGGACGTTTCAGAATGCAAAACCAGAAAATTTTACATGTTATGATGTAAGAAGATGTCAGCAAGTGGTTTTGCGTACAAAATTGCTCAAAGTTTCAAACAGACATAATTTTAGTCATAATTAATGTCCAAATAAGCTTAAAGACTGGGTGTCTTCAGACTGTCGCATGTGTACATTAATTTATGAAGTAGTTTTATTGCATTACCTTTCTTTTCGTTAAATTAATATTTATGTAAATAGTGAATTTTTGTGTTGCATGACAATAAACGCTTAAAAAAAGAATACACCGTTACTGTCTTATAATGTCGTGTTTTATGAAAAGAGATTGAGGTCGGGCTCAGAAAAGTTATTGATAAGCGAACCAAATTTAAGAAAACACTCATAACTTGCATAAGTAAAGCCAGGTAAGAAGTACAACATGCGACCAGCTATGTAACACAAACGGTTTACAGTCAAAACGGCCCCAAGTCAAAACGGCCCCTAGTCAAAATGACCGAAAATTTGGTCAAAACGGCCCCAAATTTGGTCAAAACGGCCCCACTTTGGTCAAAACGGCCCCAAAGNCCTACGTCACAGGTTTATAATAGTCTTGATGATTCCATTATGTACATGATTAGGTTTCGTATTTTTGATGCATTTGGCATTTTTTGGAACAATTTTTGCGAAAATCAGTATGGAAGAGTTAAGCTTTAGAATGTATCTGACGAATACTGTTAAATTCTGGTCAGTTGAGAAAACCAAATTGTTTTGAGAAATATCAATCCGGCCGGCTTTAATGTGAATGGTAAAGAAAAAATAAAAATTGGGCATAGGTTCTCCTAGCGGAAGCAATTGTGAGAAAAATTTGGCAGTTTGGCAATGCAGATTTTCCTAAAAATCGGGCATAGGTTGCCCCAGCTGAGGCAATCTTAAGATAAAAATATTTTGCAGAGGAAGCTTCTTTGGCCCATTTTTTTCCAATACAAATTTTGACGTGGCTAAACATTACAGAGCCAATTCAATATATTTAGTATGTTAGGCATTGTGCCTAGGCCAAGGCCGACCTTAATCATGAAAAAATCAGGAGAGTTTGGGGCTTGAGAGTTTCATTTATCCTTATGAAAGACTCACCCTCCTGTAAAATGTAGTTACAAATAAATCCACTTAGGCCTACCGTTGGGAGGTTCAAAACTCTGCGAAAAAAACAAACTTAGGAACCAAACATCAACGAAATTTGTTGAAAATCGAAAAAAACCACCAAATGTAAGTGTTACAGGAAAGTGCATTTATCCGGAGATGCCGGTAAATGATAAACGTTAACAAAACTGGAACAAATGATTGCAACAGCAAACTATCGTTCTTACTTGAAACACAAACCAAAAAGTTGTTTATTTTTATTTTTTTGGACATATTCAATTGTTGACTTTGTCACAGTTTGTGGCCTAGAATCAAAGTCGTACATCCCCGTTACAAGCTCTACTCCGCGATTGGATAATTATATCAATACGACCAATGAGAAAGCAGTTAACATATATCAGTTACATTGTTTACTTCCGTTTCAGACAGTTTGTATATAAACGAACACTAAATATCTCGTCATCTTTGTGAAAATTTGCCGATTTTTTTTAAATTGCCGATTATTTTTTTCATTTTCTTTCCGAATTTGAGCCGGCCTAAATAACATTTGAGGCAGTCAAATCGGTCGCTGGCCGCCTCCTAATGACAACCCTGCAATAATGTGAAATGCAATTAAAAAATCATAGCATCACCCTGGAATAACATGACCTTGTTTCCAGTGAAAACCAAAAATCATGAAATAGATTTTTTTACCTTGGACCTTGAAGGATGACCTTGACCTTTCACCTCTCAAAATGTGCAGCTCCATGAGATGCACATGCATGCCAAATATCAAGTTGCTTTTTTGCAAAAGTTATGGCCAATGTTTAAGTTTTTGGACGCCGCGGACTATCTGGCTATGATAATACCTCGGGTTTTCTTCGAAAACAGCCGAGCTGAGAATTGAAAAACATTAACTGTTCTGCACATCTTGAGTTTTTTTTCAAGTTGACTTGTTTAAGTCATGATACAATGAGGAGGGCTGATAATATGAGAATAAGGGATATACAACTAGCATCACTTCTGATGTTACAAAGCACATATTTCACCTCTGGGCCTTTCAATTTCATAATATACTTTTTGTTCATAAGTTAATTAAAGTTTATAAGACGATAAATTACGAGAACTCCCCGATTGTTTTTATTTCTGAAACAACTTTGAATGCCCAAAAACGTTATTAATCAACAATAAAAATGATTTAAACAATTAGCTCCATCAAAGGAGCACTCTGTATAGTTTTATAAAAATATTTCTATGTTGCTGCTTGAAGCACAAATTGATGGACAAAACGCACGCAAGAGCTCTTGGTGAATCACTGTATCGAGGAAGCTCACCATGATCATATATGCTTTTACACAACACAAGCTAAAGATTTGTATTTTTAAAAATACAGTTGTTGATTTCATTCCTTTCCGACATAATCATTGAAATTTGAAAAAAAAGCTTGAATTACAAAATCATAACCTTACACGTATGATTTTCATCTTCGCTTCCTTTGCTGAGTTATCCTGCTGTAAGCATTTCGGATCATCCAGAAGCGTGAGCAATGTTTGGAAATAGTCATGCAGATCAGAATCTGTAACCTTGTTATCAACTGCGAGTAATACATCTCGACCTATCTGAAAAACCTGGAACAATATCAATATATTATAATAATATATACCATAAATACACGAATATAATACGCCCTCGTGTTTAAAACGCACACCCGAGTTTGGTCCAAATTTATCGATAAAAATTGAAAATCCGAGCAAAATACGCACTAAAAAAATCAGTGTCTGAAATCGGCCATGACGCTGTCATTTCCAAAAAAATGTGTTCACACATGCTAATAGAGCAATACCGGTAATTATTGACCATATCGGCAAGCTGTTGCATTCGCACATTTGTATCTCTTTTGTCAGAACATTGCAGTCTAACACTGCTGATCATGTTTTCACAATAACAAAAATTTAATCCAGTCTTGATCAGATTTGCTGGTAAATCAGTACACAGTACATTATCTGTTTCAATAATAAACTACCTAATAGAGCGTAACGTCAAAGATACAGCATTCTCTTCGTTACAAAGTTTTCCTTCGACAGTGTATACACCACGCTAATTTTCGCGCGTTTTTAGACAAAGACTTGAGTCTTGACAGGAAAATAATGAGAAATAGATGTTGCTAGCGTAAGCGTCGGGTAAGCAATAAAATGGGAAAAATCATTAGACGCATGCTTTACATGCGTATGGCGTGACGTTGTACATTGCTGCATAGTTTTTGCATGCTTTTTGTCGGGGCAAAGGAAATGCTTGTGTACATTTTATTTAAAGCCATGGCAATTACCGTAAGCACAGTTGCCCCCCTTTGATGTAATGGTGTAATTCAAAATGGATGATACGCAGCGAATAACAACGATTAAGTTGAAAATTTTGTTCTGCTCTACATTTGTATATAATACGCAACCCCTACTTGAAGAAAAATTTGGCAGGTAAAAAAGTGAGTATAATATTCGCGTATTTACGGTATTTAAAAAGTGATGTGTTTGTGAAACACTATGTCCCCTTTTGAGCGATTTTGACCCATATATGTGACCTTTGACCTTGAAGGATGACCTTGACCTTTTACCACTCAAAATATGCAGCTCCATGAAATACACATGCATGCCAAGTATCAAATTGCTATCTTCAATATTGCAAAAGTTATGGCCAATGTTAAAGTTTGTGCAAACCAACAAACAAACAAACCAACAAGCAGACAGGGTAAAAACAATATGTCCCCCAGTATCGGGGGACATAAAAACTATTTTACATTAATTTTATATTCATGTTAATTGTTAATGATAACAGACTGAAAAGTAAAATTATGATTTTGTCTTTCATGTATCTACCTTTAGAAAAAAATATTTTGTGCAATCCTTTTTAAAGTTGCAAAGGAACTTTAAGATAGACATGCAGAAAACTTGTAGCTGAATGATTATACAAGTTTTATGATAATGTACTTAAGAGTGATTAGAATTTAACTGTTTCTACTTTTAGCAAAGAGGTGCCATGCATAATTATCACATTGACATATACAAGTTTACAAAGTATTATCCAAGATGCTTCAGTAGTTGTTGAGAAATCGAAGTAACATATTTTGTTGACTAACTGACAGGTGGTCGGACAGACGGTAAAGCTAATGTCTTCGCGGGTGAAAAGGATTAGGGAATAATAACCTACATTACTATGAAGTCATGATTAATGGGACCACTTCTTACATTATGTACAATAAAATGTAATTTCATGTACTTAACTGTCAGCTGAATTGAAAAAACATACAAACAGCTAGTAGAGATGTATTGCGTATTGATTACAACTTTTCATAAATGTTTAAAAATAATGCATCTTTACACATGCATCTCTGCATTACCTTTTGTAATGGACAGCGCCTGTCAGGCGGTGGAGGTGTTAGACATGCACTGGAGAGACGCATCTCGAAAAGTGTGCAGTTCAACATGATGCTTATCATTCCATTGAAGTCCAATTCCTTAACTGAGGAAACATTTAGATATCCCTCAGGAGGGAGGTAGCATTTGCCAATTTCCCAAAAGCTTGTTGCCCACTTTTCGGCACAAGTGTTCTGCCAGGCTGGCTGGTCAAATCTGTGATAAAATTCAATCATTCCTTTTACTTGACTACATTTTTGGCATGGTGGTGGTTTCTGTGATTTATGAAAAGGACAATTTAAAGATTTTATCTTATTACAATACGGGGCCGTTGGACATGGTAAGAGTTTTTCAATGGAGCAGTTTCCACAGCTTCTACAGATGAATGCAAACTCCTTCAATTCTGTTTCTAGAAACTGAGTTAACCCTTTCTTTGTGATATCTAGTGCTAAACACGCCTTGAACCAATTAGTGGTCTTGTTGTCGAGGAACACGTTGGGGCTGGCCATCTTGCTGAAAAAAAAAACACAGATCAGTGATGAGTGCGTTGATAAACCACATTAACATGACATTAATTACATTATCTGTAAGAATTCTCTTGTCAACATAAAATCTGTTATGACATGTTACATGGAATTCACATGTCATTTATTCTACAAGAAAAGAGAGCCATGATGGCCCTAAGGCGCTCATCTGAGTTCACAGCCACCACTTGGCGCTCAACTGTAATATCTCACATTATGGTGGCTTATTGCATGCATGTAAATGTAGATATAAGCTTTATATTATGTAAAACATCAGATGGTCTGGGGCCAAACAGTGTCCCGATTCATTCTTTGCACGTGCAATTCATTATAAACACTACATGCCAATTAAACAACAGGCCTATTCCTTGCGTATCAACGGGTCCGTTATACTGAAACAGACTCATTCCCAGAGCAAAATTGTAAAAAAAAAATCCCAATTTGAATTGTTTTTTAGAAAGAAGTGTCAAATGATTAATATTATACAGTCTACTCTCGTTATCTCGAAGTTGGCGGGATCAAGAAAAAAAATTCGAGATAACGAGAGTTCGAGATATCGGATTAGGCGTTTTCAAACGACATAGTTATGGCCCGGACAAGCTCATTTATGGCCATTTTTGACCTTTGACCTCAAAGTGTGACCTTGACCTTGGAGATATTGACGTAATTCTTTCGCGCGACACACTGTCCAATGATGGTGAACATATGTGCCAAATGATTTCAAAATCCCTTGATGAACGACATAGTTATGGCCCGGACAAGCGGGACAGACAGACCGACAGACCAACAAAGTGACTCCTATATAGCCCCCATTACCAATGGTAATGGGGGTATAATTAGTTTTTCCCAAACCAAAACCAGTGCATTTTTCATGCGAAAAAAATCCCAATCCTGAAATTGCATATTTTCTAAAAATGGCCAGGAAAAGGCCTGAACAAATACAGTCGCTAGTCCAATATTAAATTGAAGGAACAGCAAGGAGAATGGAATGACATCACAGCAATGTTTTAGAGCCCACAACCAGGAAATCTAAATGTAAGGAAATTCTGATGAAGAGACAACAATACTTGGAAAATCAGTGAATTCCATAAAGAGAACATCATTATTGTTGCAGGTACATAAATGTAGGTCAAAATTACAATACATCATGACTACACTTTAAATGCATTTAAATTAACTATAGTATAAAGATTGTTGCTGTTTATTTCGGTGACACATCTTCAACATTTTGAAATGATTTCTTACAAAATTGTGTCAGTAAGTTGTACATACAGCAGTCATTGAAATACAGATTTAAATCTACAAGCAAGTCGGGCTTATACGCAGTTATCCAATTATAGGCTGATTGCGCAGCACGTGTGCGCAATGTGTTAAAGACATAAGCGGCAGTTGATACATGTCTAAGCGGCTCAAAACTTTGTTTATGAATATTGAAAATGAAAGTGGAACTCGTTTTCTGTTTCCTGAATTTTACAAGCACGTCAGGCTTGTAATATTGGATTTTCTACAAGCCCAAAAGAAAAAATACTAGTTTTTTGCTGTCAGACTAGTGCGAATTTCTGCATACAGCATGGCATTCTATACATAGATGGTGACGTCACTATGTTATTGTCACCTCTATACTAAGACGCATCACATTCCCCTGGTGTGGGGAATTATGCTTCCGCCAAAGTAGTTCTGCGTATGAATGAAAATGCTAATAATGAAAGAAAAATGTTTTTTTATTTGGTGTTTAAAACGGAATGTTGTTTAAAGGGACTGAAAACCACGAATGACGAAAAAAGAAAAGTTCTAAAATACCGTATTTTTTTATAATTATTAGTTTTTATTGATTAAAATATCACGACTGGTACATGTATATAACATTACTTGGCAAGTTCTTTTTTTATTTTTACTTTATTTTTCATTTTTACTGGGTATGTCTACCAGGTAACTATAACCAGTTAACTATAAATAACGCAAGTAGATTGATAATCATCGTCTCGTGGTAAACCCAGGAATGCAAATTGTGCATGCGTAGTGAATTGTATATATTTTATACATAAAATGATCAATCTACTTTCGTAATTTATAATGTGTATATCGTTATGTCACCTATTTTCGCAATGCACTTTCAATTTCACATTGCAAAATTTTATTACCGAATATACTGACTTTTTACAAGTAATGTAATATACCAGTCGTGATATTTTAATGAATATAAACTAATAATTGAAAAACAAGAGATGTGTTCAGTGTTTTTTTTGGATGAAATATTCGGCGTTATTCTGCCCCCCCCCTTCCCATAAAGAGTATATATTTTCTCCTATTTTGTAATTATTATTTTTTTTTTTTTAGAAAGAAGTGTCTAATGATAATGATATCTCAATGATTTTATTTCATAAACAACTAACAAAGTATATGAACTTTGAACATGAACATAACATGTTGATGAAAAAAATAGTTGGAATAATGTTTTTCTCTATGTATGGTGAATTATAGTGTTAAAACTTGATTTTGTACTGTTACTTGCATAGCATTGAAATTTCCCCTTTTACGTGTGAATTTTCCACCCTCAGGGGACCTGACCCCTTTCCCCCAAAATTGAAAAAAAAACACTGGTGTTTGTCAGAAACACAATGCCCTCTACTGCGCCGCTTTGATTTTTTTTTTTAATTGACCTTTGAGAAGTAATTTGTTTTAGCTCCGAAGAAGCCATGCTGACCTCTTCATGTAATTTAATAAACACATAAGCGCTTTACTGTCTGTTAAAAAAATCAATACTAAATTTACCATGTGTCTAGATGATACAGAGTATACATACCGACTGGCTAACTATTTGTACAATCCAGCGCACAAATAAGCTCTAATTTTTACGACAACCAGTCTCATATTTTGGCAAAAGACAATCAGCTGTTTATATTTTTTGTTTACGTTGTACGCAGGGAATTTACATCATTTGTGCTAGTCCAGATTGGCTAGTCTTATTTATAAGACGTTGCCAAGAATTTAGAGATACTTTTTATACGGGCTAAATTCTTTGGAACGTCTTATCGGCGAACGATTCAATTTGTGGTGGATATCAGAAAGTTTAAATTTTCATCAATATGCTTAAAATTGCAAAATAACATTACCAACTCATACAGTTTTAGTTCAGAAATCCATTTTTACCTCAAATATCTTGGAATTGAAGTTAAAAGGCATAATTTGTTTCAGTTAAACTTCTGCTTAAATCGCAATACAATCACTGACCTCTCGCCATGTTATGAAATATTTAAATATCAACCAATCAGAAGAAGGCATTACGGTGTAATAGGCTGCGTTATCGATTAAAATCTACCTGCGGTATACAGCGGACGGATGGAAAATGTGAGTAGTGTGTTGATTTAAATTGGTCAGGCGTGCAAAATTGAAAGAGTCATTACATAATTCTTACGGAACATTATCGAGAAATGAATTATCTACACAGGTATGTAAATATTATTGCAATCCGTTGATATTAACTGTCTGATATCGGGGCTTGAATGTTGCGCACAAAATCCTTGCGCAACAATATAGACAAAGAAGGAAAACTGTCCACCACAATTTTGGTCCTTCGCCCGTTGTACGCTCCAAATATTACCCATATAAAAAGTAGCTTAATATTTGAGAGCGTCAACAAGTTGGACTATCAATTACTAAACAGATTTTTTTCAAAATCCGTTATTGCGGCGATCGACGGAACCCACGTTCGCATCATTGCTCCCCATGAACATGAGGAGCAAGATGTCAATAGGAAGCACTACCACAGTGTTAATGTACAGGCAACGTGCGATCATCGAGTTATTTATTAATTTGTACACAAAACAT
>VMBQ01000010.1:180803-336760 GCA_007657795.1 Dreissena rostriformis | reverse complement strand
GGTGGTTGTCGGATGATAACTCAAGAACGCTTGGGCCTAGGATCATGAAACTTCATAGGAACATTGATCATGACTCGCAGATGAGGCCTATTGATTTTGAGGTCACTAGGTCAAAGGTCAAGGTCACGGTGACCCGAAATAGTAAAATGGTTTTCGGATGATAACTCAAGAACGCATACGCCTAGGATCATGAAACTTCATAGGTAGATTGATCATGACTCGCAGATGTCCCCTATTGATTTCGAGGTCACTTGGTAAAAGGTCAAGGTCACGGTGACCCGAAATAGTAAAATGGTTTCCGGATGATAACTCAAGAACGCTTACGCCTAGGATCATGAAACTTCATAGGTACATTGATCATGACTCGCAGATGACCCCTATTGACTTTCAGGTCACTAGGTCAAAGGTCAAGGTCACGGTGACTCAGACACAGTAAAATGGTTTCCGGATGATAAATCAAGGAAGCTTATGCCTAGGATCATGAAACTTCATAGGTACATTGATCATGACTCGCAGAAGACCCCTATTGATTTTTAGGTCACTAGGTCAAAGGTCAAGGTCACGGTGACTCGACACAGTAATTTTTTTTCCGGATGATGTCTCAAGAATACTCATAGGCCTAGGATCATCAAACTGAATAGGTACATTGATCATGACTGGCAGATGACCCCTATTGATTTTCAGGTCACTAGGTCAACGGTCAAAGTCACAGTGACAAAAAACGTATTCACACAATGGCTGCCACTACAACGGACAGCCCATATGGGGGGCATGATGTACAGTCAATGACATTTAAAATGCAAGTAATCATACGTAATCCAGGATACTTACTGGTGGGCATAGTGTTTCACAAACACATCTTGTTGTTTTTACAGTTACAGTAAGTAAATTTTACAGAATTTCTATTTTATATATTTTTACCTGTAAGCAAAAAATCTTGTTTTTGTAGAAAGAACGTTTTACAGACTTAGCAAAGGTGCGTGTAGTGGGAGGTAAAGGGGGTGAAGGTTGTTTGTCGTTTCTTCGCGTACGCGGCAACGAATTCGCCGGACCAGATGGGGGCGATGGCGGGAACGGAGGTCATGTGATTTTTACATGTACGTGAACATATTCTTGTTTACAATATAACAGGTGGTGCTTGTTTGTAAAGTTTGAACGTATGCCAATTAACGGCATGGAAATAATTTGATGCCACACATGGTATGCTTATTGATTACATGCTTAGGATAAAGCCAAACATTATTGTAAGAAAATCAAGAGATTGTATTTATGTGTAATGATGAAAGTTGGAGACTATTTCAGTGCTAGAAAAAGACTTACGTGCTTGATGTCTTGAGAAAGTTTGGTTGAATGCCTCTTAAATATGATCCACCCCATTATTTATAACAGAGGTGATTAGAATGTTTCTTTTAAGTTGAAGAGGATGAGTTCTGTTAAGTTTATTGGTACCTTAGACCTAGTTTCAGCCTTTGTTTGACACCCTCCTCAAATTCTTTTTATTGTATCGGATCTTATGAACTGTCACACTGTTGTGATCATAGTTCAGCAACCCTTGTCTGTGGAGTTCAAAACACAGATGCATCGAAAAAGTGCAGTAAAAATTGTAAAGTCAACTTAGAGTAAATCACATGTCATCAGCAAATTGAGTTAAAATTAAGCTTTAAGATAAATCAATTTTAACTAATGTTGGATCAATACCTTGAGTGTGATAACCCATGGTGGGGCCAGACATTCATTTCACAGTTCACTAGAGGGGTTTGTTATGCTTAATTAAGATTATAATTGTTTATTCAGGTACCCCCGATAAAAATTCCCTTAGTCATCTGACTCCGGTGATAAAAGCTGGGAATGGAGAAAATGGCGGGGGCAATAACATGCAGGGGAAGAATAGTGAGCACCTTTATATTGATGTAAGTGACAGCACCTTTGCATTGATGTGTCAGCAACAGTACATTGATGTAAGTAAATAGTGAGCACCTTTATATTGATTTAAGTGAGCTATACCTTAATGTGTCTTCTTTAGGAAATCATTATGTAAACAGTGTTTTTTTTCAAATTACCAAGTCAATACATGTGAGTACAACTACAGTGGAACCTTTCTGACTCTTTGATAGTATATTGTAATGTGTGCTTCTCTTTTAACTGAACATATTCATGTATACATATCTGGATTTTAAATTAGGATGCATTGGCAGAATTATGGCTCTGATATAATTGATAAAGAGTAGCAAAACAATGCACCAGTATAGTATCATAAATGTTTAAAATACATGTATGTTGTCAGATGTTTTAATGTAATTTCTGTTGGATTGGTTAATTCTTCCTCTCTAGTAAATATATGTTCTTTTTGTTCAAAATGTATTCATAGCACCATGGAACAACATCGTGTTGTCTTTATGAAAATTGTGAACTTACAACAATAACGATAAATCTGCTATTCTTCCATGTAAGGTTCCACAAGTATGAAAACTTACAAAAATAATGATAACTGCTATTCTTCGATGTAAGGTCCCACGGGGTACAATAGAAAGGACAGAGGACGAGTCTTTACATTAATGATGATAACTCTGCTATTCTTTCATGTTAGGTCCGGAGGGGAACAATTGTAAGGACTGAGGGTGGGCTGAACTGTCCACTTCTCTATTTTAGGTCCCACGGGGTACAATAGTCAGGACTGAGGGTGGGACTGAACTGTCCACTTCTCTATTTTAGGTCCCACGGGTTACAATAGTCAGGACTGAGGGTGGGGCTGAACAGTGCACTTCTCTATTTTAGGTCCAACTGGGTATAATAGTCAGGACTGAGGGTTGGACTGAACTGTCCACTTCTCTATTTTAGGTCCCACGGGGTACAATCGTAAGGACTGAGGGTGGGGCTGAACTGACCACTTCTATATGTAAGGTCCCACTGGGTACAATAGTGAGGACTGAGGGTTTGGCTGAACTGTACACTTCTCCATTTTAGGTCCCACGGGGTACAATAGTCAGGACTGTGGTTGGGGCTGAACTTTCCACTTCTCTTTTTTAGGTCACACGGGGTACAATAGTAAGGACTGAGGGTGGGACTGAACTGTCCACTTCTCTATTTTAGGTCCGACGGGGTACAATAGTCAGGACTGAGGGTGGGGCTGAACTTTCTACTTCTCTATTTTAGGTCCCACGGGGTACAATAGTCAGGACTGAGGTTGGGGCTGAACTTTCTACTTCTCTATTTCAGGTCCCACGGGGTACAATAGTCAGGACTGAGGGTGGGGCTGAACTGTCCACTTCTCTATTTTAGGTCCCACGGGGTACAATAGTCAGGACTGAGGTTGGGGCTAAACTTTCTATTTCTCAATTTTAGGTCCCACGGGGTACAATAGTCAGGACTGAGGTTGGGGCTGAACTGTCCACTTCTCTATTTTAGGTCCCACAGGGTACAAGAGTAAGGACTGAGGTTGGGGCTGAACTTTCTACTTCTCTATTTTAGGTCCCATGGGGTACAATAGTCAGGACTGAGGTTGGGGCAGAACTGTCCACTACTCAATTTTAGGTCCCACGGGGTACAATAGTAAGGACTGAGGGTGGGGCTGAACTGTCCACTTCTCTATTTTGGGTCCCACGGGGTACAAGAGTCAGGACTGAGGTTGGGGCTGAACTTTCTACTTCTCTATTTTAGGTCACACGGGGTAAAATAGTCAGGACTGAGGGTGGGGCTATACAGCAAAATTGATAACTCTGCTATTCTTTCATGTTAGGTCCCACGGGGTACAATAGTAAGGACTGAGGTTGGGGCTGAACTGTCCACTGCTCTATTTTAGGTCCCACGGGGTACAATAGTAAGGATTGAGGGTGGGGCTGGACTGTCCACTTCTCTATTTTAGGTCCCACAGGGTACAATAGTCAGGACTGAGGGTGGGGCTGAACTGTCCACTACTCTATTTTAGGTCCCACGGGGTACAATAATAAGGACTGAGGTTGGGACTGAACTGTCCACTACTCTATTTCAGGTCCCACGGGGTACAATAGTCAGGACTGAGGGTGGGGCTGAACTGTCCACTACTCTATTTCAGGTCCCAGGGGGTACAATAGTCAGGACTGAGGGTGGGGCTGAACTGTCCACTTCTCTATTTCAGGTCCCACAGGGTACAATAGTCAGGACTGAGGGTGGGGCTGAACTGTCCACTTCTCTATTTCAGGTCCCACGGGGTACAATAGTCAGGACTGAGGGTGGGGCTGCACTGTCCACTTCTCTATTTCAGGTCCCACGGGGTACAATAGTCAGGACTGATGGTGGGGCTGAACTGTCCACTACTCTATTTTAGGTCCCACGGGGTACACGAGTAAGGACTGAGGGTGGGGCTGAACTGTCCACTTCTCTATTTTGGGTCCCAAGGGGTACAATTGTAAGGACTGAGGGTGGGGCTGAACTGTCCACTTCTCTATTTAAGGTCCCAAAGGGTACAATAGTGAGGACTGAGGGTGGGGCTGAACTGTCCACTTCTCTTTTTTTAGGTCCCACGGGGTAAAATAGTCAGGACTGAGGGTGGGGCTGAACTGTCAACTTCTCTATTTTAGGTCCCACGGGGTACAATAATGAGGACTGAGGGTGGGGCTGAACTGTCCACTTTCTATTTTAGGTCCCACGGGGTACAATAGTGAGGACTGAGGGTGGGGCTGAACTGTCCACCCTGGAGGAGGAGAGGGACTACTACATTGCTGCGCGGGGAGGGGCAGGAGGAAAGGGCAACGCCCACTTTGTGTCCAGTGGTGACACCACTCCACGCTTTGCACAGGAGGGAGCCCTTGGAGAAGAGAGGACTCTCTACGTGGAACTGAAGATACTGGCTCATGTTGGATTGGTGAGCATTGATTCTATGTATGGACCTCACTCTGGTAAAAGGTCTTTTAAAGCATGTGCGTAAAGTGTCGTCCCAGATTAGACTGTGCAGTCTGCACAACCTTATCAAAGATGAAAATTTCCGCTTAGACTGGATTTTCATTAAGAAGAGACTTTCTTTAAACAAAAAATACAATAACAAAGGAAAGTGACATACCTGTATAGCCTGTGCTGACTGCACAGGCTAATCTGGGACGACACTTTACGCAAATGCATAAAGTCCCATTTTTTCGGAGCCAGGCTCATTATGCTTATATCCAGATGTGCTTGCCGCTGTTGATAAAGGGTAAACAACTTTGGAGCCAAATAAAGCCTATTCGGCATCTTCTATGGACACAATGTGGCAAACCTTGTCAGTTGAGATCAATACACTGCGACAATGTGTNGGATTTTTGTTAAGAAGAGACATCATTTAAACGAAAAAAATCATAAAAGCGGAAATTGTCCTCCCTGATAAGCCTGTGCGGACTGCACAGGCTAATCTGGGATGACAATTTACGCTCAAGCATTATGCCCAGTTTTCTCAGAACACGACACACATGTATTTTTCTGCCTTTAAATTAACCGTAAATATGTTATCCAATCGCTGTTCATGAAATTGTGAGTCAGTGGAGCTCGCAAACATCGACTTAAATATTCATGGAGATAATTGTCAAAGTTGTTTTGTTTAAAAGCTTCTCAATTTTGCCGGTTTGCCGTCTTTTGCCGTCAATTTTGCCGTCTTTATACTTTGTGATTTTTTTTTTTTAACAAAAGATGTCAACACATTTCTGAAAGATACAGGTTCAGCAACTTTAAAATGTGTCCTTGTTAAAATTATATAGTATCCTCATATTTGCAGCAGGGGTGTCCTTAGATGATAGAAAGTCCCATTTGATTTTGTCTGTGCCATTTTAAAATGTGCTGTTAATTCTGTACACAATAAAATGTTTTATCCTACAGCTAAATGGTTTTATAGAACCAATTTCGACCCGTTGATTAAACTTTAGCTTTATTCAACAGCTTGCCTTTATACAACAGCTAGTTCATGTACATAGGCACTACTTTTTTTTGCCTCGTTTATTTGTTCTTAAATTTGGGTTTATACATGTATTGAATGTTAACATTTCAAATCAATGTTCCATATCCAATGCCATGTTAACCTCTCTTCAACTTGACAAAGGATAAATTCAAGTACACAATGACACTAATATATATTCTCTATATTCCAATCCCCAGATAGGATTTCCAAATGCAGGTAAATCAACGTTGCTGAGAGCGATTTCAAGAGCTCGTCCAAAAGTCAGCCCATACCCGTTTACAACGTTGCATCCACACATCGGCATGGTGCAGTATGAGGACCTGGAACAGGTGGCAGGTACAGTAGTGTGCCTTATCATCCTTACTATCCCCCGCCAAAGGCGGAGGGATATAGAATTGGCGTTGTCGGTCCATCATTCCATCTGTCACAAAGTTTTGAAATTGGCGGGGGATATCAATTCAACGAATTTGCTTGTTATCATATTTGTGATTATCATATAATCATTCTTATCAAATGTAGTTTTGGTTGTCATTGCTATGATGACGATATTTTTCCATAGTGACCTTAAAATGCCATTGCCATAATTTCGTCCTTGTTTACTGGCACTTTATTGGTTGAAACATATTTATTCAAGAATGTGTTTACAGAATAAGTTACGAACATTGTAAGTTTATAGGATGGTACTTTATTTAAATTAATATATTAATGATACACCTATTATCATTGTCATTAATATAAGCAGGCTCATGATGTCCCTTGTTATCAGTAAAAGAACTTTTAATAAGGTGCAGGATCAACGGGGTTCGCGTGGGGTTTACACACAGGCTTGACAGAATGTAAACACTTTATTTTTGCAAATATCTCGAGTTATTGAAATACATTTGCAAAAATCTTTAGTGCATAAAAGACAGTTTTTCTAGCAGTTTGTGCCGATAACTTAAGATTTATGAATAAATCCTTGAATACGTCCGGAAAAGGCGACAAAATTTCAAGTTGCGTGCAGCATAAAAGTGTACATGAAAGCTGTACACATCGAATATTTGAACAAGAACACAGGCTTATTAAATAAAGTAATTCTGATGTATTTCACATTGCAATAAGAAGCATAAAAAACTGCATTTTATGCACTAGTTGAAGTTCTTAAGAAAAATTGTTTTAAAAAGTTATTTGAAAAAAGAATCACGTACATCCCTTACATTTAAATGTGAACCCCACACAGTCACGTGATCCTGCACCCGGATTACTATAATATGACAATAGCATGTCGGACATATCTTACCCGAAATGAAACTCTATCACGATTGGGCAATTTGAAACAGCTTTCCTCAAATAATTGGGAATGTAGACAGGATCTAGCCCTCTCCACATTTTTCACAAGCTCAAATGTCAATGTCCCACATACAGGTCAAAATGGGTCGTAATAAAGCTGTTAGTTACCAAACAATGGTTGGTGAGTGTTTCCGTGTTTGTGATGCATCTAGTCAAAGTTATTATTTCAATATTTATTAACGCATTGCATGTATAATTTAAGCATCTTCAACGGCAGTACAAACAACAATATTATCGTTGATAAACTCAAAAGTTAAATAACAAATGGTCACCTGAGAACAACCGTCATCTGTATACAACGGTCACTTTGGGCAATTCCCTTGACTTACCGCTGTGTTCAGGTTGGACTGTATATATTTGTTTCAGTGGCTGATATCCCAGGGCTCATTGAAGGGGCCCACGAGAACAAGGGTTTAGGGTTCGCGTTCCTGCGTCACATAGAACGATGTATGTGCCTCCTGTATGTAATAGACCTGTCGTTGGACGAGCCATGGGCGCAGCTGGATTGTTTGAAATACGAATTAGAGCAGTATCAACAAGGCCTTTCGGAAAGGCCGAACGCTGTCATTGGAAACAAAATGGATTTACCGGAAGCAGCTGCGAATTTTAAAGAACTTCAGAGGCGTGTGAACATTCCAGTGATACCGATTTCTGCAGAAAAGAAGTTAAATATTCAAGAACTTCTGGTGCATTTAAGAAGTCTCTATGATTTACATAAGAGCGTTATATTATGATGATAGTGTATTTGAGATGCAATAAATCACAGGAGGGAAGCCCATATTTTTTTATTTTTATATATATATATATATGCTATAAAAGAGACAAGGAGTTGTGTGTCTATGTGGACACACTTGTGTCCGACCAAACAAGCTTTAGAAATGGGTCAACTTCTGAGGGCTGGTATCGAAATACTGCTAGATCAATGGTACTGATGTGAATTTTTCCTGATAAATTATTTTATTAGCTTTCGAAAACAACCGGTGTGTAGTTGATTCGTTCAAAATTGTTCGAGTTACATGGTTTACAGTAAAGATGGTCTAGTTTTACGGCAAACGAAGTTGAACTCCTTGTCTCTATTATAGCATATATATANTACTATAACTTCTTCATTTCTACACCAATTCACTTCTAATTGATACTGACCTTCTCTTATGACAATACGGTCAATCTCGACTATGCATGGCCCCATTACCAACCCTGGGGCACACCTAGGTCAAACATTCGGTGTGGGGATACGCGTCGGCCTCTGCCGCGCCATTTCTAGTTTTGTAATATTATGAAGTTAATCTTTTTAATGAGAATTGTGTAGCTTTATCAGTAATCTAAACACTCATTTAAAGGATTACAATTCTAAGCGAAAAAGCATTTCAATTCACACTTTTTGTTGCAATATCTGTGTATTAATCTGTGTTAATCATTTCTGAAGATTAAGATCTTTGCTTTACGCGTGTTTGTTTAAGATTGTTTTATTAGTGCTGATATTGACTTTTTTCTCAATATGTTTTCCTGAACAATTTTTTCTGATGGTGATTTATAAGAGTTACTGTGTAAACTGGATGACAAAAATATTGTGAATAAATAAAATATAATATAATAATTTTTGTGACAGTTTAACTTTGTAAGACAGAAACATACAGGAGCTTTACTGTCTAATTAAAACAAGCATCTTTATAAAATCTGTTTCTGTAACTTTTTGACAAGAATGTACTGTTTAAACACCGTAAGACAAACATTAACAAGAGTTCCGAGGTCAAAGATAGATGCCCCCCAAACAGGGCCTTGATACAGGATTTTTTTAAACAAAACTGACCATAGTAGTTTGTCTTATCATATATGGTAAGTGTGACATTTTTTGATGACATATCGAATGGAAACCAATTTAACACTTAAGGTCACAGTGACCTTGACCTTTGAACTAGTGACCCCAATATCAATAGGGGCCATCTATTATCCAACCCCAATGCACATTGGAAGTATCAAGCCAATCGGTCTCTCCATTCACAAGTAATTGATTGGAAACTATTTTCACTCTTAGTGTGACAGTGACCTTTGACCTGGGATCACATATATATATACCCCTATTAAAATTAAAATATATATATGATCCCAATTTTAATAGGGGTCATCTACTGGTAAAGGCCAATGCACATAAAAAGTATCAAGCCAATTGGTCAATCTGTTCACAAGTTATTGATCAGAAACGTACTAGTCTACCGACAGACCGAACGACCCACCAGCTTACATCGCATTAGTTCGCTCGAACGTAGAGTACTGCTGCACAGTATGGAGTCCACACTATGGTACTCACAAGTATCAGATTGAGATGGTACAACGTCGTGCAGTGCGCTTTATTACCAACAGATTCCATAATACAAGCAGTGTTGATAGTATGCTGGAAGAGCTCAATGGGAAACACTCGAAACACGCCGCACAAAACATCAACTGACAATGCTCTACAGCATAGTAAACAAGCTGGTTGACATTGATGCCAACAAGTATCTGACACCACGAAAGAAGATGCCTAGACACCCACACGGATCCGGCTTCTTACCAGTCACTCCTACATCTGATACCTTCAAGTACAGCTTTTTCCCACATAGTATACCACTTTGGAACGATCTACCAGCATCCGTTGCTGAGGCCCCCTCTCTGGCATCCTTCAAGAGTGGGCTATCCAGCCTAACCTTCTAAGGGGACACCCTCCCAGTTACGAATTAAGCATTCAAATGACGGACTAGAGCTATGTTGGCGGGGCCTCGTGCCCTGGTACCGTCACTGAACTGAACTGAACACTGAATGTTTATGAAGAGGTGCATATGGACTCCCAGAGCCATCAAAGCAAAAATTATCAAAGGCTGTCAGGGAGTCCGTTTACATGGACTCAGAAATGTCAAGCCATGACAGTTTGATGAAACCATGTAGATGTAGATAGACTGACATCCAGCAAAACAATATACTCCCTCTTCTTCGAAGGGGGAATAATTATACTACAGTGTGTGATAAAACGAAGTGTGGACTTGAACATTTATTTTAAACTTGTTGACACACATAATTTTTATATAACTATTGTTATCCTGTGTTAGGTAAAATAAAGAGACAATCAACTTCATATTGAGTATCGATCTCACCTTACGACAACAACTTCTACCTTGCCTACCACCCCACCCTCCTCATAACAAAAGTAACTAGATAATAAAACATATTATAATTTGTGTAACACTCACACTTTTGACAGCTTTGGCAACATTCGCAATTATTTTGTCCTTAAGTCTCATTCGATCATTTACACTGTCCATTGCAATGGTTGGTCGACTGTAGACGAAGTTCATGATTCACACACTAAAACCAGGCACTTCGGAAAACATCGATAACATCATTTAGATTTTCACTGACAGTTCTCAATATTTCCTGGTCAGATGACCAGTTTCGGTTTGCGGAACTGGTTCTTGATTAATTTTACATAAATGGTGCTGATTTGTGAGAATTTAACAAACCAGTCTAAAAATGTTGTTGTTGTTGTTGTTTTGACCGTTTTATCTACAGACCGTTTTGACTTACAATAATAATCTGTATGAGTAAACGCTGTTCTTCAAATATGGCGCAGGTTTTTGACAGTTTGGAAGAAGCAAGAAATTATATTCACGAAGAAGAGATCAAAACCAATTGCAAATTCGTGTTTTGCAAGTCAAGGAAGTGTGCAAAAGTATCCTTAAAAGGTAGTTGCAATAATTCAACTCTCAGATTTATAACCCAAAGTTATACCAGAGTTGCAATGCGTCGTATGGTTGTTATTGGTTGAGTCGTGGGTTCTGTTTGATTCGTGGGTAGAGAAATCGCGTGAAATCTTATGATAGAACGTTCACACATGATGAAGTTCGTCACGGAAAAACGTTTTGACACGGTAACCATTTTTTTCCGATTAAAAATGCGTCAAAAACAAGTTAATAGTGTAATTCATCATAACTTGATAGGTCATAATGAAATATTTCCTCATTTATGTATTGTTCATATAGTGTTTCAAAGTAACACAAAATCGTTTATTTAGGAGTATTTACCATGCTACATCGTCTGTTGACATTTTTTCACAAGAAATTAACCTGTCCTGCAGGGTCAGTTAAAAGGCTATTTATAGTATGCAAATCTTGAAATTCTGGCAGCCAATCAAAACCCACGAATTATCCGGAAGCTTGTTTTTATGAAGGTAGTTTGACACTATCAACACAGTCGATTATTTTGATGTTTAAAGACGATAAACATTTGGAAAAAAGCAACAAATCTTAAAGAAGAAAGGTTAATAATTATTTTCATAATGATCCATAGTCATATATTTATAAAATATTTGTGATGTAACAACTTTATGAAAATTACCCACGACTCAACCAGACTATATAGCATATATTTGCCAAAGGTGCNATATATATATGAATAAATAATAGAAGATTCATTTACTTATGATGCAAACTTTTGAATTGAGCTCAATATCAGTCAGTAATTCATGTCGCTCACGTTCCTCTTTTTGGTGTTAAAGTCTGTGAAATGAAATGAGTTTTAGCTCTTTAAAATGATCGACATGGAACGGACACACTTGTGTCCGACCAAACACGATTTTGGAAATGGGTCAACTTCTGAGGGCTGGTATCGAAATACTGCTGGATCAATGGTACTGATGTTATTTTTTCCTGATAAATTATTTTATAAGCTTTCCAAAACAACCGTTGTGTAGTTGATTCATTAAAAATGGTTCAAGTTACATGGTTTACAGTAAAGATGGTCTTGTTTTACGGCAAATGAAGTAGCACTCCTTGTCTCTTTTAAAGCATATATATATAAAAAAACTAATATGGGTTTCCCTCCTGTGGTTTCACTGTGCCAAGCATTGCAGAAGAGTCACCGACCCTCCATGTGACGTTAACAATGACTTCAAAGTGGCACTTTATGACGTCACAGGCACGGCCAAATGACGTCATACATCGATAGGACTTACTCTATTCGACGCGTCTCAGTGAGCTCTACAAGCGTGCCACGTCTTTGACCTTCCGAGGGACGTCATCAAAGTTTTACGCTCTGGCGTAGATAGCGCGGTCATATGACGTCATATAACGACCGGACAGACATCATTCAACGGGTCCTAATAAGCTCTATACACATGCCTAATTTCGCGACTTTATTCAAAGACGTTTGCGATTGGCCCCTGCTAAACGCTTAGGTGTAAACTTCCATAGTGACGTCATTGTTCCTATTCCTTAAAATGGTATCGGTTCTCTCGCTGCTGGAGTCAAAGTAGTTTCCGTGGAACGACTTACAATAAGCTTAGTTTAGCTTTCAGGTCAATCCACATATTACTGTTTATTAATTCATGTATATGCATTCCGAAATAACATATGTATAAACCAAAGTATTTTACAGATATTAATGAAACTTGGCACAGTTGTTCGGTTCAACGTGCCAAGCATGTCTGAAGTGTCGCCGACCCTCCCAGTGACGTTATTGACGTTAAAAATGACGACAAAATGGCACCTTTTGACATCACATGCACGTCCACATTTTACTGACTCTTAGTGGCTGTGTGTTGGTCTGTTTGATTGTCGTACACCTTTTTTTAATGCATTTAACCGCGTGATTTTTTTATCTTCAACGTCTCGTAAGAGGCACACATAAAAAGTAGCTCTAAATTTTGCGTCAAACGTTTATTAACTCGACTATTATATATGAAATATATATATAGTGGAGCTATCCTTCTCACGTCGGCGTGAGCGTGAGCGTTGGAATGTTGAAGTTTGCGTACCACCTCAAATATTTTCTATGTCCCTTGACATATTGCTTTTATATTTTGCATACTTCTTTACCAACATGACCTCAATCTATAAACAAGAGCAGACAACCTTAACAAGCATTTTGTAAGAATTATGGCCCTTTTTCCACTTAGAATATGCATATTATTGTTAAATATATGTTAAAGTTTGCGTACCACCTCAAATATTTTCTATGTCCCTTGACATATGCTTTCATATTTTGCATACTTCTTTACCAACATGATCCCAATCTATAAACAAGAGCAGACAACTGTACCAAGCATTGTGTAAGAATTATGTTTCCTTTTTATACTTAGCAAATTGAAAATTCGGTTAAGTTTTGTGTTTAGGTCCACTTTATTCCTATAGTATCAAAGCTATTGCTTTCATACTTGCAACACTTACTAACTATAATAAGGGGACTGTGCAGGCAAAGTTGTGTAACTCTGACTGGCATTTTGACAGAATAATAGCCCCTTTTATATTTAGAAAATTGAATATTTGGTTAAGTTTTGTGTTTTGGTCCACTTTACTCCCAAACTATCATAGCTATTGCTTTCAGAATTGGAACACTCGCTAACTATCATAAGGGAACTGAACAGAAAAAGTTGCATAACTCTGGTTGGCATTTTGACGGAATTATGGCCCTTTTTTGACTTAGTAACATTGAATATTTTGTTAAATTTTGTGTTTAGATCCACTTTACTTCTAAAGTATCAAGTCCATTGCTTTCAAACTTCAAATACTTTCTTATTGTCATGAGGGTACTGTACATGGCAAGTTGAATTCGACCTTGACATTTGAATTACATTGACTCAAGGTCAAATTATTAAATTTTGCTAAAATTGCCATACCTTTATGTATGATCAGATATTCTTTTTATGTCTTTACAAATGTTCAATATATTGTGGACAATATACCTCTATAAATGTACAACTTCTTTAAAAACATAAGCGATCAATATGTTTCATTTATGGTCCTCTTCAGTTAGAATATGACTAAATTACGTTGACCTTATTGAATATGAACAATTTCCCCATGATGGCTTACGTTATACTGTCAAGCACTTTGAATAGTCGAGCGCGCTGTCTTCTGACAGCTCTTGTTAATTAAACTGCCCAATTGCTATAGTTCGCCCTGCTTTATGACCCTATGAACATGATTCATGTGTTGGCAAGACTTGTATACGAATAGTAAGATATCATCACCTTTTCATCTCACAAAATGGAAACGTAATATGTACCCTATAAATATTAATTAATAATATGCGGCGTCTCATCTGGGTCTACGCTGTTTGCCAAGGCCTTTTTTTCCAGACGCTAGGCATAAATGGGTAAACTTTGTTTCAAATGTTTGTTCGTATACATTTGCCTTAACCGTTGAGCATACCAATTTGATTTATTTGTTGTAGTTTTTTTCGTCACATAATCCGATCAAACTTAGGAAGTAATTAAAAAAAAACAGCGCAGACGACAACTTATAGAAAAAGGCACCTAACAGTCATCTTTCACATAATCAAACACGGGCTTTGTTCGGGTATCATAATTATAAAATCTCTCAGCCCAACAATGATACACATACGATGGAATTGTTAGAACCTAAGATTGGATATGTGTTCAACACATGGGACAACGAGTGATGTGACTTAAAGCCGCTTTAACGCTCAAAATCAACGAAAGTTTCGTTAATTGTTTCATAAAATAAAGTTACCCCATAAATAATCAGTGTTCCTTATAGCAATAGACAAAATTTAAACGCTAGATGTCGTCTGGTAACATAGATTTAACACGATACAAAATGCTATTCTTTATTTGTTTTTGGTACAATATATTCAACACATGTTCATGCACCAATTGAGTGTTCGTGTGTCGTAAGAATAGATATCGTTGCGGGAAATTAAAATGTAATTTATTGTGACACACACAAATAAAAGAGCACTTTGTATCTTGTTAAATCTATGTTACCACACCACATCTAGCGTTGAAACATGTGACGAAATTTTCGTTTATTTTGAGCGTTATAGTGGCTTTAATTGTATGATATGCAAGACAGATTTAACACAAACACGCCCTTATTTAATCTGCATGTTAACACATAAGCAAGCCTTTTCTGTAAACACTTCTGATCCGTTGAAACACCAACATGTATTGCATTTGTCATTGAACGTTGGTGCCGTCCTTTTTCCCTTGGAATAACACGGTTAATCTGAAAATATAATGTCGTCATTTATATCAGATGATCTATATTCTAATAGAATACTCGAGTTTTTAATAGAGAAAACACAAGACTCGCTGTGAAAGTACCAAATAAATACATTAAGTTGCCCCGACTCAAGAGAGGTATTGAAGCTCGCATAACAATTGCTAAAATAATTGAGCCTCACTCTGTGATAAGGGGGTCTAATGCATGTGCGTAAAGTGTCGTCCCAGATTAGCGTGTGCATTTTGAACAGGCTAATCAGGGATAACACTTTCCGCCTAAACTGGATTTTCCAAAAAAAAAGTCTTCCTTTAAACGAACAATTCAATAAAAGCGGAAAGTGTCATCTCTGATTAGCCTGTGCGGACTGCACAGGCTAATCTGGAATGACCCTTTTTATTGCACATGCATTAAACCCCCTTTTCTCAGAGCGCGTCTCATATGTTACAGATCATGCATTAATTAATCTAACATACTGTCCTATTATCGACGATTGTCAATCAGTAATCAGTTCTACACGCGTATAAAATATCACCGAGCCACACCCTCGTGTTTTAATTCCTACGCGTTCGAACACTCAGTTGGCTGATTAACAATAAACACAAATATATGTGTCGTGTTCTGAGAAAACTGGGCAAAATGCGTAATGTGTCATCCCAGATTAGCCTGTGCGGTCCGCACAGGCTAATCAGGGACGACACTTTCCTCCTAAACTGGATTTTCGCTAAGAAGAGACATCATTTAAACGAAAAATGTCATCAAAGCGGAAATTGTCGTCCCTGATTAGCCTGGGTGGACTGCACAGGCTAATCTGGGATGACATTTTACGCACATGCATTGTGCCCAGTTTTCTCAGAACGCGACACATATCTGCAACGTAAAAACATTTTTTAATCAGATATGATTAAGTAAATTACGTAATTGTTTTCAAAAACTGTATTTCACCAACTGAGAATATCTTCCACATTCGACACGAAACATGGGTAACCGTCAACAGATGACATATTGGGCATTTACAATAAACCACGATACATTCTTATGTATATTGGATTTCAAATGATCGTTACACATGCATTTTTACGTACTTTCTCTGCAAATAGGACAGCACTGGCCAGGCGGCGTGTATAAGTTGAGGCACGAACGTTATTGACATCTCACCGCGAAGCAGTCCTTTCGGGGAGGCCCACGTGGTCTGCAAATAGGGCAACACTGACCAGGCGGTGTGTATGAGTCGAGACATGCCAGAGCCGAACATCTCACCAGGGAGCAATCAGGAAGTATAGGAATCCTTGCAACACACGCCGCAAACAACGAACATACCAGACAGATTTGCAGCAGTAGATGCATCTACAAACAAGAAGGCATTTTAGTTTTCTGATGATGATGATGATTGATGATGACGATGGATGATGAGTATGATGATGATGGATGATGATGATGATGATGATGAGGAGGAGGATGATGATGATGATGATGATGATGGATGATAATGGATGATGAATGATAGATGATGGATGGATGATGGTTGGATGATGCATGGATGATGGATGGATGGATGATGTTTGGATGATGGATGGATGATGGATGGATGATGGGTGGATGATGGGTGGATGATCGATGGATGATGGATGGATGGATGATGGATGGATAGATGAGGAATGGATGTGGAATGAATAATGGATGGATGATATATGGATGATTGATGGATGGATGATGGAAGATGGATGGATGGATGATGGATAGATGAGGAATGGATGAGGGATGAATAATGGATGGATGATATATGGATGATGGATGGATAATGGACGGATGATGGATGTATGATGGATGGATGATGGACGGATGATGGATAGATGATGGATGGAAGGATGATGGATGGGTGATGGATGGGTGATGGATGGATGAAGGATAGATGAAGGATGATGGAAGGATGATGGGTGGATGATGGATGTATGGTGGATGGATGATGGATGGATGAAGGATAGATGAAGGATGGAAAGATGATGGAAAAATGATGGATTGGTGATGGATGGGTGATGGATGGATGATGGATGGATGATGGGTGGATGATGGATGGATGATGGATGGATGGATGATGGATGGATGATGAATGGATGATGGATGGATGACGGAGGATGATGGAGGATGGAGGAGGATGGAGCTTGGATGATGATGGAGGATGCAGGAGGATGGAGGAGGATTGAGGAGGATGGAGGAGGATGGAAGATGATGGAGGATGGAGGAGGATGGAGGATGATGGAGGAGGATGGAGGATGATGGAGGAGGATGGGGGATGATGGAGGAGGATGGAGGTGGATGGAGGATGATGGAGGATGATAGAGGATGATAGAGGATGTAACTCACAACTTGTATCAACCTGTATACACGTTACGATTCAGGTTGCAAGTACACGCTAGAGACAATGCTTTGGTTTTAATTAAAGATATATATTGTCTTTTTGCCAATTATCAAAACAACATTTTGCGGTTTTATTTTATTTTATTACACTAATAATATTCGTATCCTGTTTGGCTTTTTTTCGGCTCAGCTGTCTTACTCAGATTATCACCTTAATTAAGAGCCAATAAAACGTTTGAGAATTGTCCCACCAGTAGGCCCGAATGAATAACTGGACTTTTCGGATTTGTTAATAATACCGTAACTAAGCAAAATAGAAAACTTTCTGTCTTGTCTGCAAAACGTGTTTTTCGGGGTTCGTTCTCTGCGAGGAATTGTATTTACTAAACGCAGAAGCAATGCCAATGATTTTATTGAAGAAGACCGTTTAATCGATGTAATGTCTAAGGATTTCTCTGAACCAAATATTAAATAAGACAAGGAGCAAGAATACATATCTTTACACAACGAAAGAACAATACACATACACTTACAGTAGGTACAGCGAGGGAAAATACGTTAAACGCATTATTTATAAGGACTGCGAACAATACCAAATAATACATACATGTCATAATAATATGTTATTTAATAGTTACTAAAGAAAAGGGATAGTATACCAGAGTAAATATATTTTTTTCCTCCAACAAATAGAAATACGACCATCTACGACAGTTGAAATTTATGTGCACNAACATGTAAAATTTCCATCTATATCACCAAAAAGACGACAATTTAAAATATGGATATCAAATGTACAACATAATTCTTTAAGTGATAAACCAAAACTATTATAATGTTCATCTTTAGAATTTCTTCGAATTGCAAAATTATCAGATGGGTAATCAATATCATTCCCAAATATAAATGACATATGTCTATGTCTATGTCTATGTCTACTTAAATATTCTTAATAACACAAATATTCAGCCTATAAGTTTTAACAACAGCAGCTGGCTAGTGAGTATAAAAGCGAATGTACTGGATGTTGCACGTAAATGTAATGAGTGAATCATCGTTAGAGAGATATATTGACGGCGATTGGGGTTGTTATCTCCGACAAATTTTTGCATTTTTTTTTCATCTTTAAGTTTGGCCATCATCCTTTCCGCACATAACAGATCTTCTGACTTTTCACAGGTGGCACTCAAAGGTGGAAGAAACTTGTTACATAACGCACAAATAATTTGAACATACTCGCCTATGTGTGGCACTTGATTTGTTGGCAGGATGTGATCTAAATACTTCCACCGCTTGATTCTGGCGTTAGTGGCTTCTCCAACCCATCTCACCTAGAAAGGTATTGCAAAATATTTTAAAGTCAAAACATCACCTCAACATTTCATTTCGATGTATCTACAAATAAACACCTTTATTGTTCCGATGCAAAGAAATTTAAGTTAGATCGTTATGCTGACATTAGACGGTCATGTATGGGTAAGCCATATCGTTGTTAACGTGCAGATAAAAAGGATTTTTTTAAATATTTATTTCCATTTCTACAAGACAATTATTTACAATAATAAGACACTAATACATGATCGGGACTTCAATTTGAATCGTCATTGTTTATTTGGTGGTTGAACACAGAAAAAGTGTGGTTTGTCTATGAGCATATCATAGTAATACACATCAATTACTACTTAATAACACGGGACAACCCTTCCAGGAATCTACTAAATCGTCTTGTATGTGTACTATAAATGGCACATACTTTTTCCAAATTGTTTTGTATGTGATAAGACAAGACAAATAGTCATTCAGACTTGCACAGTGTAGATCGTCTAAACACTAGATAGTTCACATACATTTATGTCACAAAGATAAACTTAGTAATAATATAAACATAAGCAGCATCGTATACGGTTACGAAAAGTTACAAAGTTACAGAGATAAACATAGTAAAAACATTAACATAAGCAGCATCGTATACGGTTACGAAAAGGCTAGGTAAAAAATGTAATATATGGAGGATTGCTATATAAGTTAAGTTACAACATTAGCAATATTATTTCTTAAAAACAGAGCTTCTTTTACAAATTTTGCAAACTTAATAAGTTCAAATTTATTCGTTGTATTCAGCAACTGGTGGAATTTATAAACAGAAGGCCTAATATAATAACATTTCTTTAAATAGTTTTTTCTAATATCAACGTATAATTGACATTTACAGACAAAATGAAACTCATCTTCAATATCTTATTCGTTACAACAAAGGCAATAGCGTTCATTTCGTGGTATATTTTGACCAGCATATCCTCCAGTTTGAATTCTGAGTGGCAGGCTGGAAGTTCGAATCTTTGCGACGTAGTGTCTTAGTGATTTAGGTAATAAATCTAAATAATTTTCGCAAACAAATGTTGACTTAAACATACGGTACATATCTAAAATAGAGCTATTTTCAACGGATCGAAACCACTCTTGTTTATAAGTATCAATTACAACAGTTTGAAAATGTGGTATAACTATTTAAACATCGACGGATTATTATTAAACACGTATGAAAAACCGTAAGTGTCTAACAATAGTTTAACATAAGATACCCAATTAGAACGACCGTTTTGACGATCATTTATTGCTTGTATATAAATTGATTTAACAATTATGTTATCAGTTTGAATAAGTCTAAACCAATATTAAACCATCTTTACATATTTATGGATACATAGTGGGTTTATGTTTCGTTATTCTCTGGTGGTGTATTTTGCAACTAAAGCAAACTTACCTTTGTGACGAGCCGTGAAGAGTTTGCCAAATCAGTTGGTAGTTGTTTGGTTCCTCGCGGCATAAATGACGGCATCTGCGCTTGTTTCCCGAGTTCCTCAAGCAGGGAAGTAGCGTCAAGGAAGCCTCTGTCGTTTTCCTTTACCCATTTATTAAATTAAATCGATGTTGTTTTTGTATTATATGCTGTAGAATTGAAATAACGTTATATTTGCTGATGGCCGAATATAGCCCGATCAAGGATATACAATTCCCTGGTGTAGTGGCAATAACCATGGGATTTACTAATGGTCCTCCCTTGTGCATAATGTAGATGTAGGTACCGTCGAGCATGAAGATAACTTATTCCTTATTTTCTGTGAAAACAATTTGTGCCAAATCACGAGTATGTTTTAGTTATAACATTCTCACGTGAAATATGAAAAAAATGAACAAGTGATGTGTTTGAGAAACACTATGCCCCCTTTTGAGCGATTTTAACCCATATATTTGACCTTTGACATTGAAGGATGACCTTGACCTTGACATTTCACCACTCAAAATGTGCAGGTCCATGAGATACACATGCATGCCAAATATCAAGTTGCAATATTGCAACAGTTATGACCAAGGTTAAAGTTTTGGGACAGACACACACAATGACACACACAATAACAGACATACAGACAGGCCAAAAACGATATACCCCCTCTTCCTCGAAGAAGGGGCATAACAACTAAAGACTAAAAGGCACAAAGTCGGTCACGAGCACTTTTTTTGATGTGTGTATGGCTCTTCTGACGCTAGATTTTGCAATGTCAAACAAAGTTTTAAAAGGACTTTATTCGACAGACCTGACATAAACAAGAAAATCCAATAGTAGTTGTCACATATCTTGCAGGCGTATTTCTAATGGGCGATTCAACATCTTTCAGGAGTCCTAAAAGGTAAGACACTAAAATGCCGGTATGATTGGACATGTCTTCATCACTGAACGTTTTAAAAATCATCGAACAACAGCCTTTTATTTTTTAACATAAGCAGGACTCTCGATCTGCAGTAAGAAGTTTTAGAAGGGATGTTCTGTTTAAAAAAACATAAATTGTACAGAGTTGAGATATCACATTTTCGTCAAAAGAAGTACCATTATGCTCTAAATGGTCAGGGCAACACCTACTTCCGATGTTTCGAGAATATTATGTATAATGAAGGTTTCCGTCCTTGTAGACGTAGGGGCAACAATTAATTTAGGTCCAGGTTTCTTGCAAATAAAACAATATGCATGACTTTTTTATGTTGTTTTTACATTCAATTTAATTGAAGGAGGGCTGTTTTGGAGAACATTTTGCGACGGCGGTGAGCTGGTAGAGGCACAAGAAGATTATGTGTTAATCTGCATAACAACAAACAAAGCGGTTACAGCGCAATATTGAAATTCACACAAGTTTAAAATTAAATATGAAGGCTTATTCCCCCNAATATGCATGGCTTTTTGATGTTGTTTTTATATTTAATTGAATCGAAGGAGGACTGTTTGGGAGATCATTGTGCGACGGTGGTGAGCTGGTAGAGGCACATGGAGGTTGCTGTGATGTAGTGTAGAACGCTGGCCGTCTACACTTGTCACAAATAAATTGATCTGTCGTTGTTTCTAGCAGGAAATTCTTTTTAAAGTATTTGGCGACATGTTTATTTATAGGACGGCGCTGATGTATTTTAAGCCGTGTTTCGCAAAAAACACGTTTTGAGAGGCATTCTGCAAGAAAAAGAAAAAAATGTTTAGATACTGATTATTAATATACTGTTATTTATTTGCAATATTTGTACAAATTACGTTCATATTTTGCATAAATTATATTTTAAAACAAAAATAGCAAGAAGTACGGCGCGAACTCGGGTCACCCGCGTGGTAGACTAGCGCTGCATCCATTACTTTACACTGAAAATTCACATCTATAATGAGTAATATGACGTTCGCTGATAGCGTCATTTGCCATTTCGTTTCGTTTAAGTCATTTATACCATAATTATTCTCAACTTACAGAGTTTTCAATAGTTTTAACATTGTTTTTATCAATTCTATAAATATATATTTATAAAATGAGATATAAAACAAAGGTTTTCACAAAAATATTTCTTGAGTCGTCTGCAGTCGCAATACACTGGTCAGGAACTGTCAACAATGTATTGACTTCTCTATTTAAACAGAGAAAGAAAACCCTTTTTCGATCATAAACACATTTGAAATGGTATCTTTACAATAATTAAAGTAAAAAAAAGGTTAACACTTACGTGATTCCTAGTGATCCTTATAAATTAACGATATGAGTGTTTGCACTACATGTTGTCATGGAGCGATGTAAACAACCGTAAAAGAGTTGATTCCCTTAGTTCACAAAAATCGACCATTTGCACAAAATGTATTTGTATACACTTAAATTAAAAGAAACATTTCATTGTGCATGGTAAAAGTGTTCTAAATGTTACCAAAGTATACATTAACAACTAAGCACATATACTTTTTAATTGTGTGTTTGATGTGCATAACAACACAGAAATTGGGTTACAGCGCAATATTTAAATCCACAAAAGTTCAAAATTATACATGAAGGCATATTTCCCCCAAGAAAATTTTTTGTCTTTGCATCTCTATTCGGAATATTCATCAAAACTTAAATTTAAAAGTGGGGGAAACTTGCCTTCATATTTGATTAAGTCATTCAGTGTCGACAAATTGTCAACATTTAGTAAATTATGCTGAACTATACATGTGTGTAGGCTATTTTATAGTTATTTTACGTAATTTGTCAGGGAAACGAGCTTATGAATCAGACAGTTACGATATTAAGCTCCAGAAATATACCAAATTTATGATGATTTGTGAAACTTATTTTCCTACAATTTCACATGGCATATTAAGCTGATTCGTGAACCTAGTCCAGCCAAGTTTAATCATATATCAGAGTTTATAACTCTCGCCTTTTATAAACAACTAGAAACCCCCCAAAAAATGTATATACACATTTATACTGAATTCCGTTACATGATAATGAATGGGGGTAGGCATACTCAAAGTGTAATTTATGCCATATATGGCTTTTCGATAAGGGCAACTACGAAGCGCTTCGCGAAGTTATGGGTGACACCGACTCGGACGCAAAGAAGCATAACGACCTTAATATTTATTCTAAAAACATATCCGAGTACATAATATCCACGGCAAAAAACTATATTCCAAACAGACTAATAACAATTCGCCCAATCGAACCAGCCTGGATAACCACTCACATAAAACATCTCATTCGGTGTCGTCGACGGTTGTTTCGCAAAGCCAAACACACAACACTTGAACGCGACTGGTTCAAATTCAGGACTCTGCGAAACAAAGTTGTGGCCGAAATTAGACGCGCAAAACTAAATCATCAAGACAAATTGGCTGAAAAGCTTCAATCAACGCCAAATTCTAGATCCTGGTGGTCATGTTTGAAAAGCTTTATTAGACCTAACTCGACATCATCCATACCCTCACTTATCCATCAAGATTCAATTATTGAAGACGACACCATGAAGGCTACTGTCCTTAACAACTTCTTCACAGAACAAACTCTCCTAGACGACTCAGAAGCACCTAACCTAAGCCAATTCATATATCATAACAACGAAACTCTGACCTCCCTCGTGGTCACTCCAACTGAGGTTGAATCAGTGCTACGAGGTTTACCATTAAATAAAGCTTCTGGCCCAAATTCAGTAAATAACCGCATCCTGAGAGAACTTTCAACTGAACTATCTCTTCCTTTATGTGATATTTTCAATACTTCCTTACGCACCTCTGTGTTCCCAGAACCATGGAAAGAAGCTTTTGTCACCCCAATATTCAAATCGGGAGACTCATCTAACCCAGCCAACTATCGTCCTATCTCTTTACTTAGCACACTTGGAAAAGTATTTGAAAGAATTGTTTTTAAATATGCATTTAACTTCCTACACACTCATCAGATCCTCTCCCCCTTACAATCTGGATTTGTCCCTGGTGACTCAACAATAAACCAGCTTACGTTTCTCTATAACTTCTTTAGCGAGGCTATCGATTCTGGAAAAGAGGTCAGAGCTATATTCTGCGACATTAGCAAAGCATTCGACCGTGTATGGCATAAGGGTTTGTTGTTTAAGCTTACCAATATAGGCATAAGAGGTAGTCTCTTATCCTGGTTCGAATCCTACCTTACTAACCGCAAACAAAAAGTTGTTCTCCCAAACGCAGAATCCAATTGGTCTCATATCAACGCTGGAGTACCCCAGGGCTCAATTTTAGGACCTCTTTTGTTTTTAATTTTCATTAATGATATTGTAAAAGATATTCATGCAAACATCAGGTTATTTGCCGACGACACTAGCCTTTATGTTGTAGTCGACAATCCAGTCAACGCTGCAGCTATACTTAACTCCGACCTCGAAAGAATCAATAAATGGGCTAAAACGTGGCTTGTCTGTTTTAATCCTAAGAAAACGGAATCGATGATCATAAGTCGCAAGACAAACACAACTCAACATCCCCCTGTATATATGGATAACGTCGCCATTAGCGAAGTAACAAAACATAAACATCTAGGACTCTACTTTACGAAAGATCTTAAATGGGGCGCCCATATTGAGTACATTGTTAATAAGGCCTACACAAGAATACACGTAATGAAAAAGTTAAAATTTAATTTAGATCGTTCCTCATTGGAAACCATGTACTTATCATTTATTCGTCCTTTACTCGAATACGGCGATGTCGTTTTCGACAACTGTACATTACAAGACCAAGAACTGTTAGAAAACGTCCAACATGAGGCTGCACGAATAGTCACAGGTGCCACGAAATTAATCTCTATCCAAAAGCTTTTGGAAGAAGTCGGATGGGAAACTTTAAGTAATCGCAGAGCCAAACATAAACTCACTCTTTTTTACAAAATGACTAATAACCTAACCCCATCCTATCTGTCTGACTTATGTCCACCAATGAATACCAACGACCGCTATAATTTAAGGAATAATCAATCACTTTATGTTCCTAGAGCTAGAACTGCGCTCTACTACAACTCATTTATCCCATCCACAACTCGTGCTTACAATAGCCTTTCAACCGAAATCTCGAACGCAACATCCATCTTCAAATTTAAAAGAGGTCTTCCATCCTCAGCGGTCAAAGTTCCAAAATATTATTACTATGGCAAACGTATATCCCAGATAATGCATACGCGACTACGCACAAACTGCAGTGTGCTTTCACATGACCTGTTTTGTAAAAACATTATACAATCCCCTCTTTGCTCTTGTGGCGGAGAAGAAACAGCTAGCCCATTTTTTTTGCAATGCCCATTGTACTCCATCATTCGAGTGCGCCTCTTGAACTGTGTATCGCACTTCTGCATACCCTCAACCAAGGTATTGCTTTTTGGAAATCCTCTTCTTTCTTTGGAAGACAACTGCACTATTTTTGCAGCAGTACATACATTTATTATTAAATCTAAACGTTTTGATAAGACGCCTTCGGTACCAATTCCCACATTATCATAACGTGCTCCCCAGATCCTTAAAACTCTTGCTCCAACCTCGATCTACCACTCTATCTCCGCTTCCATTTCTCTAACTCTTCCCTACTATCACTTACCTATCCACTTCATCTATGTATCCATACATGTACTCATCTGCTCTTCCCACATCAAACCTTACTTCAATTTAATTATACACATGTACTTTCCACCACAACCATTCTTAATTCACATTTATGTAGTGAAGTCCTTCTCGCCTAATGCATCGTTTATTCATGCTCGTGGAACGACCTACAATAAGCTAAGTTTAGCTTCCAGGTCAATCCACAAATTACTGTGTATTTATTTGATGTATATACATTCAGAAATAAATATGTTTAAACCAAAGTGTAATTTCTTGAGATAGAAACGGTAAAACTTCCTGAAATTCATTTAGTATGTAGAATATATGTTGCGTTAAATAAATATGTACAATATATGCATTCCATCCCACTACAATTGACATAACACAGATGAGTGCACATATTATTGGAGATCAAAGGCACACTTCGCTTTCTTTGACACTTTTTTCATGCTGTATCTACTTACACACCCTAGTTGAGTACGTTTATTAAGTTAATTGTAAAAAAATATGAATATTCCATTTACAAAAACTATACATTTTTGATATAGGGTAAATCATAGAATACGCCCAACCGAGTCAAGGGGTAGGTGTATTCAACCAAGTATAAAAAGTTTACCGGCTGGTAAAAAGTTTTAACATTTTGCAATTAGTTGTGTTAAACAATTTACAATGTGGAAATAATAAAACTAAATTGTGTTTCTGGAAAAGTACCCATTAATGCGCAAATTTTCAACTAGATTCTGTATACAATATAAGAAATATCATTAATTGGGCCTATAAACCCTTACGCACTTAAGTCATATATTCTCATAGGCCAGTGTAATTTATTAATCAATCTACCATGCCGCCAAGAAAACTCATCGCGTAGTAATATCAACAAAAATCGTGTTAGGAAGCTTTTTATTGTCAATATTACTTGCTGATCGTAGACGTTGTCCTATTGTTTTTCCTTAATCGTTCGTAAGTATGGGGGATGTCGTTTACGACAATGTCGTGATAATTTACATCCCAAGTCTGTCCGTTTTTATTTTGGAAGGCATGTGCGTTTCATAAAATTCTTCATAGTTCGCAAATACATTTGCTGTTTGCTTCTTGTTTATCAAAAAAAATGATCTTGCATCTAAACATAAGTGATGCTTTATACCACATGTTAGAGACCCCAGTAAATTGTTTAAGATTGTTTTGCTGCAAATTGCATTATTTAAAATACTATAGTTTTGTATTATATTTTATCTGAATTGTACTTGCAAGCTATATCAGTAAAGGTTTAAAATAATATGTTTCTATATCAATCTTTTTAATATATTGAAGTAATATAATATGAAAAAAATCATAGAATATTAAAGGATCATAGTTCCAATAAAAACCTTTCAATCATACTTCTTCATAAACAAAAAAAAATATTTCGTTATATATATAATTTCAATATATATTTTCATTTCTCTTATAACAAGCCAACATGCAACGTTAATTAATGGCATGTTGTTAACAAGTATCGCTGCAGATTAATTTACACAGTTAACTGCGTTTTATATTCAACTAACAACCGTAATTCGTCGTAACACGAGATTGGTTTGTTTATCAAAGAAATCCCGGTTGCATCCTATGTTATTAGTTCAGGTAACTCTATCAATTTCTTGATGATATAATTGGTTCAAAGGTAGTCGTGGACGTAATACGATATAATCAAGACTAAAATCTACCTCATTATTATGTACTACCTCATATCCTTAACAAAACATTTCAAATATACATCTGCATTAATCTCCATACAAAATACACCCCATGTTTCAATTGTTAAATCTAGTTTAATTATTCGCATTACACTAACACAAATAAACAAGTGAACATACCTTTATTGTTTTTACTCAATACTGTGTGACATTTTAATAAGTAAGTCATTTCAAATTTACAAAATAATAAAAAATAAAAGACTATCGAATGATAAAGAGATATTATTCATTGAGTTTCATTTTCTCTATTAAAAGGTGCCGATTGTAAAAAACTAGAAAATCTACACTATGACTTTTAAAATATTTAACAATGATGCATGTTACCCAGTGTTTTATAATGCTAAGGGAATATGTTTTAAGACGCTGCTATTATAAACAAATCTTTTAAATTTTAACGGATTAAAACGCGACTTAACTAAATACACTTATAAGCTTCATCTGAAATTGTATACAATATAAAGAAGTAAAACTCCAGAAGCTGCAGCAGTATTGCATTTCTATCATACTCACCTTCGTATGTAAAATACGAATACTATATCCTCGAGAAATTGATAGAGTTACATGAACTAATAACAAAAAAATAAAGTAAGAAAAACTCGCAATATCTAATTGGTTGTTTTTATTTAACAAAACATAGACCCAGTATCTTAATTACTTCTCACGTCGTGAATATTGTTTAGAACACGGTGACACACCCTTCATGAATTTCAACTTTTCGGAATCAAACAACACGAATTCTTACTAATCAAGTGTCCGGACAGTCAACGTATTCCCTTGGCATGTTGCTCAGAATGAGACACAATTTACGTGGTATGTTTTTCCTATGTGGAGTTAATATGCCTCTGGAAATAGAACGGTGAAAGTAAGAAATAGTAAAGAACATTAGAGTATTACAAACAAATCATTTTTTTTACCAATGAGTGCAAATCAATATACGATTATAGATACATTATACAATTAAAAATTATGTGATTGCTGAATTATTTCGCATGCAGCTTATTTTGAACAGAAACGATTTGCAGTTCTTTTGTGGTGCAAATCAAACCATGCATGGTCTTGTTTATGTTTTACACGCTTTTTAATCTACGGTAATTACTATTTTTTTTTTATAAAAATCACATTGCACATTTTTATTCCGCTATACTTGATTGTCCGTTTTTTTTTTTAATGTACACATTCCACAAATCGGCTAATACATATTTTATTCCACTGATACTTGCGTTTATACATAAATTGTTTTCTAGAAAGAGTATAAGCACCTGCATTGTACACTTCAATTGTTCCATATTTCAATACTCGTCGTTTTACATATTACCCCTTGACTTCTTAATACATTTTCCTAGAAATTGCCGTGACCAATTTTGTGGTAAATTTGGCGCAATGAAATCAAGTTGTTATTTATTTCTGTGTGCGATTTAACCATCAAATTCACTCTAGTCTAATAAATGTATCGTAGCAGCTCTAAATTGTCCTGTCTGAAACAAATGTAAAGAGGGATTCGTTCTTGCGTTATATATTGTTTTGCCGATATAATATGAACACTTTGAAGACAAATAGTAATTACCAATTGACTGATTTCGATTCTGCAATTAAATGATGAAAGCAAGTTTCTTTAATCTGTTTTTCTTTTAAATTTGCGAAAGTAAAAGGTATCAATAAAAAGAAACCATATTATTAAACGTAGTGCCGTGGCATGTGTTTTTGTTTTAATGTGGCTATTATTCAGACCGCTTAAATCGATTTAGAGTTGTTTCATGGCTAACGAAAATTAAATGCGAACATTGGTTTTCTTCAAAAACATTTGCAATGAACAATGAATGATCAGTGCAATTTCTTAAGACACATCCGGAAACAGATTTCTACAAAAATCACCAAAGGAGATATACGATATCAATCCATTCTGTAATAACTTTGTATCACAGAAACAAATGGTTGCATGTTTCCCAATTTAACTGACGTTTCATCCCAAGTTTAAATCTCCTTGATATGATATGTTGGTATTGTGATCACCCGATTGAAAGGCTTCAGTGCTTTGCATTGACCGTTCCAAGGCGTTGACTTCAGTCCTATTCATTTTGTTTGTTTGTTTGGTACTCGTGTGTCTTTGTCTTACCCATACGTTTTCTGTCTCAATATTCGGTGATTGGTGATTGGCGCCATGCCACAAATGGAGGGCCACGTGTTATCTGAAAGTTTCGTTCCTGCCTTACTTTGTGTATTTGCATATTCAGTGAGTTTGAACAAGTGTGTTGTTCGCAAGCCGCAATAAAATACAATTTACATAAAAAATATGCTATAACTAGAAGCCTATTACCGTTCTGACACGTTGCTATTTCTCTGTATGTCATGAACCTCTTTTCAATAAACGCTCGTAAGATAGTCTCGATATGTAAACCAGCCCCATTGATTTATAACACGCAAAATGATTAGTTACGACAATCACCATTGGTTTACGAGTCTTAACTAACTTACGATTGTTTAATAAAAAGGTCGCCTTCTTCTGATATCACAAACAGCTACGAGAAGTCACATGTAACCATTACAGACTCAGTTCGCGTGCTTCAGCGTCAAAATCAATGATTCAATTGAGCCGCTAATGGTGTGTATCACAAAAGCATTATAAATCGGACAATCTGCGACGTTTATCAAATGAATGTCAAATATATCAGCATGTTTTGTCCATATTTGCTGACACAAATCACACCAAAATCACCGCATTATGAATATTCCACTCAACATCTGCATACGATAATTGTTGTGTTAAGTAAAATCGCCTTAACTTAAGAGAAGTGACTTTCTGTCAATATCGCAAATACAACGTGCACAACAAATAACACAAATTTAATTAGTTATGCTTAATTGAGTTACATTTTAAAATTACCATATATATATATATATATATATATATATATATATATAATATCTTGGAGATAAAGCCTAACACAACTCATTATACAGGACTTATTTTGTGTAATTAGTAAAAATAATAATACAAATGAGTCTGTGTGTGATTTTCTTGTTAAAGGTTATACTAATATAACTTAGTATTTGTTAATATTACCGATATATATTGTTTATTCGCGAAAGCATTCGTACAAATATTAATTGCCTCTATTTTCAGAAAGAAGTATTCCCAAGTTCTCATATGTTTTCTGTTTGTATTTCAAACCTATTGGCATAGCACTAAATCGTTTATCATAATAATAATGGCTATTATATATGATTTAAGTACAACATACATATACTATATGGAAAATGAAATAAAAACGTAGGGTCACCGGCCTTGTTTAGAATTTATTCACCATTACATTATGTACGTTTTCATTAAAACGAGAAATCTCTTTTTGCGTCAAAATAATTAATAACCTATGAAATTGTCAACATGTATATATTATATTAGCTAAGATATATCATATTTTTCACCCAAAAAAAACTACACATTTTAACAATTTTAACCACATACATGTTTTTTAAAATGTTCTGTGTAATAGAATTTTGCGAAACTGCTCAAATATATTCATCTACTTGTTGTCAGCATAAAACAAAAATAAAGAAACGGGGGTCACCGCAAATTTAACAAGAACATTTTGTTTAAACAATCACTACCGTCTAGGTCAAATTTCATAAAATACGGCAATTTAGCAAACCCAAGTACCGGTACAGAGATTGCTTTAAATATGCATACACAATAGATAGAAATTGTTTACAATCTTAACTGGATCACTACAGCTTACCAAAACAATAATACAATATTTAATCACAAACATAAGACCATAAAGTATCAAACTCGACCTTAATCATCAATCACTTACAGGGATTTGTTCACATATTTCGGCATGTTTTGAAGTTTGTAATTAAATGCTTTAAATTGATAAATGTAAACAACAGAACTTACGAGCTCCAGTGTAACACAAGAATGAAATTAAAGTAAGAAACAAAAAGTAAAAAACAAGTTAACCGCACCTGGGATCGAACCACTGACTTTTTTATTATGAGCCCACTCGGTCATCTGTGATGATACTGATAAAAATATTGGGTTGTGATAACAGCAATCATTGGTGTTGCTATAAATATATCCTCGGTTAAATAAACTGCCGCAACACCCCTTTGGATAAACTCTCACTATCAATTTAGGTATTCGCTTATTCGACTGTTAGTCCACTATTGCTTTCAAAATAGAAGCTGCTGCTTTCAACTGGTTGGTCACCTTGTCAGTTATATAAACTTAGAATTTCTGAAACGCAATTTTATAAGAAATTCGTATATTCAAGGTTTGAACAACTAATGTTTATATTTCATATAAAATTAATATACATATGTTCCACTTGGTCCTCGGGTTAACTTGATGTGATTTGTTTTCGCTTCATTTATAAACACTTATCTGTTTTGTGTTTTGCGGAATATATCTTAGAAAGGTGGAATATGCACCATTCTTCAATATACTTCAATGCTTAAAAAAATGTAATGACGTTTCTTCATATGTATTTGCTGTCAACTATCGTCATGTTTTGTTGTTCAAAATAGTGTTACCGTCATCGCAATTCACTTATGTTTTAAGAAGCATATTAAGGTTTACATCTTGGTATTGTTTTCATGGTTAATATTGTTCGTATCTCTATATATGGCTTCATTTTCAGACCTTTACATAGTAACGTCAAAAGGTCGCAAGGCTAAATAACAAACCACATTGGAGTTGTGGAAAAAAACAATAACATATTCTGCTTTGAAAGTACAATTGTAATCAACAATATGTTTTACATGTTATCATGTAATGGTATCATAATTGTCATTGTTCCTGTCATTGCAATTATTCAGAAACAAAGATCTACATGTTAACAAACAATGTTAGGAAAGACGAAACTCCAGAGTCATTATAAGGAGAGAAATTCGTGTATTTAAGGCGGGTGACTTATTGCATATTAAAAACAGACAAACATACAACACACTTATCAAACATAAAACAAGGATTTGAATTGATATTATTATCACACAGTTATTGTAAAGTTACATTAATATCTCTATTACATATATAGTGTCTGCATATACGGTAATAAACATAATACATTGTTTTGTGTTATGTTATGCGTATGCTTTGTGTGTTTCCAAAGGGCTGTTATTGTTGAATATGGTATCAATTGAAAGAAATGTGTTTAATTTGTTATAATTATGTTTGCTATACGGATGTATCTGTTGTTTTATCATTTTTTAAACAAGAAACAAGTAACTATGATTTTAAACGCATGCATTGAGCTGATAAACATTTTATTTTTGAAAAACATCCATGAACACATAAATCATTTACCGGACTTCTGAGGCTATATACCAATTCTTAATTACTCCAATTTAGTTTTTCTGTAAACATTTCTCCATGCGTCATTTATTTTAGCATTAAAATTGAGTGATTAATTATCTTAAAAAAAGCTTAGTATCAACATGCTTCCTTGACTATTACTGTTGTAAAGATAGACAATGTTATACAGATGTGTATGGTTTGCCTTTTAACAAATATGCTTACGAACAGACAATCTCCAAACATTTGTGTACACATTTAAGCATATCAACACTTTCTTTCTGCATACTCTTCAAAATATATGTGTGAATATATTCCCCTAAATAGATTTCGAATGTTTCTTAATTTGATTTCGGAAAAAAAAAATATTATAATTTAAATATGTTTTGTTTATGCTGTGTTTTAAACAAGTCATAAACATCGGTCGAATTTTACAATTATTGCTCAAACTCATTAAATAATGTATTTTAGGTTACAATGCATTTTTATATTTATACGTTAGCTTTGCCTCCCTTGTTTGCATCAAACTTAATTGAGTGTGAGTTCTAATATTAGAGCCATCGAGAATGACATCCATCAAACCATTTTCTCAAATAAACAAGTGTCTGTAAGATTGGATTCCCTTGGCGTTATTGAATTGTTTAAGGATTGATCAACCCATGTGATGTTAAATTTAACATTTTTGAAGTCAATTTATAATCACACGTGACATGATTGTAATAAAATAAGTGCTCCTTCAAATCGTGCGTTACTAACAAGTATTGCATTAATTAATACGTATTTACATAAACCACACATAGTCATTTTAAAAATAAAACACAATTATAACGACGCTCATTACGCAAACCATATGTTTGTATGTCATGTAAAATGGCTTTGCCGTCATGGGTTAATAAAAAAAATGTATCGGCGATAAAATTATTTTCAGATTTTTCAGGAATAAATGTGCAAGTTATTAATTTAAAAATTACATAAAGCAGAAGAGTATACTATTCATTTAATTTTCCATTTGACAATACAACTTATGCACTAAATACACAATACATCGAGCTATTTATTTTCATGTCTTCACGTTCTTAAAGGAAATGAAAATGGCAGTAAGAGTCATGAAACATACAATTAATTGTTATCATAACATAATTTCCATTAACACAAATATGTGTTGTAAATGCTGAAAATAAATAACATTAAAATCAAAGATCGTGTATTAATCCTGACAGTCAAGTGACAACTGTATTTAAAGGGTTAATACATATACGAAGAAAAGAAACATGACGTGGACTATCAGTGTATATGGTAATCAATTTAAACATTTACTTCCGATATGGGAAAGGTATTCTGCTTTTGCAATGAAGTGCTGTCAGATTTGGACGCAAAGTCGAACACTCGTATGTTAACTAGTACACATCCAGTAAATAACATGGTGCTTATTGTTTCTTTCAAACCGTCTAAATATATGTTCATACCACAATCTTTCTGTTAACCATTTCCACGGTGCTGAAATCAGTTATTATGTTTATATTTGCGTAGGTTTCAATGTGGCTTATATTGCTATTGTAAATAATGTTGTGATCAGTTTATAAGATATTTCTAAATGACGCAAATGAACAGTAAAACAGTCACAATTCATACGTCTTTGTTCGATTCCTCCTGCAGTTACATTTATAACAAAATACTTCATTATAACAACCGAAAACCCCTAATTAAGTCTTAGTGTTTATAAATTGGTGTTTACAATCCAATACAAAAAATGACCGTTAATATTGCCGTATTTTTTGGTACACAACATTACGGGTCATTGTACTGAAAAACAATTCTAGACGTATTTAACCTATGAATTCCCTTAAAGTCATCTTTGAGTCCATTTACTTTGCCAAGTGAATGTACACTTTGCAGACCATCGTTTGTGGTTTTGTCCCATCGGAATGTCCGAGTAATTTGCTGCATTTTTGGTTTCTTTCCATTCGTTATGTGAAACCTGTTTCAAACGCATCTGCCAATTTCTCGTTTTTTCGGTGTATCTAATATCAGTAGTGTACTATCACACGTAAAAAATGTTTAATTTCGTAAATAAACGATTCTAAGTTGCCCTTCAGCAATTTGAGACAGGATCCCATAAAATAATTATTGGTTTACACTTTTGCTGATTACAATTAATTTTCATTGATACAACACTGAGCGCATATGCATTTCAGTTTAAAATACTTAGATAACGTACTTACATATTACACGAAATAATTCAACCGTAAATTCTTGTTGATAACTGTTTTGAAATAAGACAATGGTGTAAACCAGTTTTCATGGTGGGTAACCATTTAAAACATTAACACTGCTAAAAAGATGTGTATGTTTTTATTGATAATTAACCATTTACTTTCGCACAGACGCCTTTCTGATATATAGAACAAAATTTAAATGTATAGCGAATTCAAACAATGCAATAAAATAACAAATTAAAGCAAAATCAATAAAAAGAATTGTAATATTAAAATTTTTCTTAATTGCGGACTTCGGACAACAACATAAACAACCGATAACTATTAAAGTAATATTTGATTTATTTCGAATCACTGACTAATTGCAGTCGTTTTATTTATCCAAAACAATATAGGTAACATCAAACTTTCTGCCACGTTTTGAATGTCCCCTGCTGCCTAAACCCTTTAAACCTTAACCTCGTTTAGTGTGCTTTTAAATATCACAACCATGGCGAATGACATCTGCCCATTAAACGCATTTCTTAAATATACAAGAGTCTGTAAGGTTGATTTCCTAGAGCATGATTTTATTGTTTAAGAGTGATTAAACATTGTTCGATATTTTTTTAATCAGACTTTAACAACATATATCAAGATTCATAAAAAACTTGCGTAACTCACACTAACAATGACTTTTTAAAATTAAAAGTGTATTCTCCACGTATACTTAATGCATACGTTTTATTGTCCGCATCTGATTGTTGTGCATGTCTTATATCTCTGTCACAGTCACAAGTCACAAGTAAGGTATACACATTTAATCGCTCTAACCTTGGTATGTACGCTGGTATAATCCTTTTAAAAAATGCAAAAGAGGTTTGTTTCGCAGAATAAAAGGGCCCTGCGCAGAAGGAGCAACCAAGTGGGCGTGTAATCTTTTAACATGATTGTAGTTCGTGGTGGCTTTTGTTTTAAATCTGTGTATGCTTTTGCGCGTCCTTGCCTCTCAGCGTATGCTGCTTTACATCTTAGGTACAGTAAATATTTCTTATTTTCCAGCTACGACATGGTGTTTGCATTTTGCTCATATACAAATATCTGTGAATAGCTCTATTACATCTAGCTTGCAATTAATTGTATCCGTGACAGATATGTCTTACCAAATGGGAAATGTAGGTAGATATGCTTTACTCAGAATATTCGTAATGAATTTTATACTGCAGAAAACATGAATAAATTAAGCTCTTGGAGACATCTAGTGCGAACAACCTTCTTAAAATGTCAAAATGTCTTGACGTATCCCTGTGGATGTGCTACAAGAATTTGATGAGAAATCTTAAACCGAAAATGCATAATAAGAACATAACGACCATGTAGAGCGTAAGTGTTATATATGTTTACAGTAATCAAATGATGGCTACTGTATATACCATGTCCATTGGATTAGAAAAAAAATATTTGAATATATACATTCCATCTCAGAGTTAACCGATTAAGTTAAAATAACGTTTTAGTTCAAAATTAATTATAATTAAACAATTCAAATGTGTTCTTTTTTCAACAAAGATCAAACATAAAATACTTGTGTAGTTAATTATATCAGTGTGTATTAAAATGTGTTTTGTATAGTTTTATTAAGTAAGGAGGCAATAAAAAAACTTTTTTTGATATATTTTAGAGTTCTTTTCTAAGTTTAAGAAAATCAATTTAAGCATATAACTGCAGAACAACATTAACATACATTGCAACCATACATACCATAATCTTGTAATTGTTTCATTTAACAATAGTTAATTTAAAACAATTACTTGTTTTAAATTTGCGTGAATGGGTAAAAAAGAGAACATTTCAAACTTTCCTTTAGTGTAAGACATTTCGTTATTCGTTACATTATCATGTGCCTAACACTAAGGGTATCACGTTTACATATTTTTCCTAACGTTTAAACGAAATGAAATAAACGAAACGTTACCGTTTAAACGGTATCCCTATGTCCGTTTTTAAAGCATCAGTACCATCGCATTTCCAAACTAAAAGTACTATGTATTTCCGGATGTTATATTCAGTGAATATCCCATTCGCGTAATGACGTCATATTAAAACCATAAAAATATTATAAACCAAACCATCCGTATCACCACATGTGTATTCGTCATTATATAAAAACAATTTAAAGAACGTCGAAACTAATGTAAAATCGACGAAAAATACTGTATTCGAAACGACACTCCGAAAAAAATGTACGTATTTTGCACATGAAATACAATGTGCATATCGTTTGACAGCGGACAATGAAAAACCAGTTAACTAGCAAAAACGTAATCAAAATATAATTTGGTTAAAATATTGCTTTTCAACATGCTACCGCAGTGCTTTGCTTTGCTAATCAATCACTTAAAATATTTCAATATGGCGGCATATGCACTGTTTCGTTTCCAAGTTGTAAGATTTTCGGAAAGTAGCGAAGATTTTCCGTTAGTTTCCGTTCATGTCCGTGCCATCCGCTAACAAATCAGAAATACATTACTGCCGAATTCGGTAGTGCCCAGATTTACCGCAAGTACCCGGATTTCGCAATTCGGCATCGATATACTTCGTACGGCTAGTCGGCTACGTTATTTGCACCCTAATATTTATTATATTGATAGTGATTGTCGTTTAAACGTTTACTGATTTTGTGAACTTTTTCAAGCAGAACACGAAACGCGACTGTTTAAACGTTTAAACGTGATACCCTTACCTTACACACGCATGTGTATCGGATTTCCTAGTTCGAATGACTAATCTGCAAATAAACAAAGAGGCATGATGTCTCGTAAAGTATCTAATAATTCAATGATGATTCTCATGTGTTCAGTGATAGACCGTTATTGTTTTAGTGGGTAATGTTTCAAGACATTTCGAAATGTCGAGATTTCTTAGATTTAGTAGAGAATATATTTGTCAGCTGAGAATAACTTTAAATGTAGAAAATGTATGAATAGCTTAATTGCACATTTGGAAACGTAATTGTTTTATCGATCAGTATAATTAAACCTTTAACCAATGAATGTATGTTCATTTCTTCCGGATACATCCCATTTCATATTGATTTCCAGATGTATTATCTAACATTAACGTCTAACAGACTATTAAGAACTCGTAAAAAACATTATATGGGCAATATTCTGTGCCAACACATGCACATTACGTGTATTACATTCGTGTTGTTCATCAATATTCCAGTATACTATTTTGCCTGCATAACTAAATACTAAGTGTGTTTGCTTATTAATTGTTTTGCAGAACATAAACATTTCATAAGACATATGAAAAAGTGACTTCATATTTTGCGTTTAATGTAAATGAATATATGGCGATACAAATAGTTTTATTTAATTCAAAATATAAGGACCTTTTTTTTGTTTTATATTAATAACTCAGCAATCATGCCAGGGCTTTGGAAGCACTGAAGCTCATTGTTGAACCATACTTGTCTTACAATTACTGGAAGCAATAAGCGTGTGTGATTCATTCTTATAGTTTCTTCACGACAACATAAGGAAAGGTTTCCAGACAGGCACATAATAAAGGACCCCAACAATTAAACAAAAAAAGCGCTATAATAAGCACACATACTATTTATAACACTAACACTGGATTACACAAAATTGTTCCCCGACGAAGCATTGTTCGTGTAAATCTTAGATTACATCAGATATCTGAAATAACTTCAGGAAATACAAGCAATAGTTTATACCAATTCTTAATTGGCGTGTCCAAAACTTGTGAGTCATATCTTTTAGAGGCTATTAGCCTTGTTACAGTCAATTAACAATTACTGGAAGTATATATTTCCCACCACCCAACAATAGCATTTAATCGTTCAAAAGAGCTTCTAACCGACCAAAATACCAAAACAAAAAGCAATTTTTGTATACACGCGATGGCTGGCAATCCATATACAGTTAATTATGTATTAATAATACGTATACTTCTTTCATACACCAATTGTTGATAGTCTTTATTGTCATTAACACGGAACGATTTCTAATATGAACTATATCCACACAAAAAATCGCCGACAATTTTCAGTAACAGAAACGCAATTTACTTCCATTTGAACTAAAGTCGTTTTGGAATGAATTTATTTAAAGCAACTGACCATTGCCTATATACTTCATGTCAATACATGCAAAAGACCATTAAACATTAAATACTTTAATGATTAAAGATAGAACCAGCGACATGAAACGGTCAATTCAAAATATTGAAGGTTACAACCACTCAATTGATTTCCAATCCAAACATGTAACGCGGCAACTATCATGTATAGGGGAATGTTCACCATTGACAACATAATTATTACACAAAAGACACAACATGATTTATTCTTGTGTCGCCGCATTGGAACGGTCAATGTAAAATCATGGTGGCTTGTACATATTATAAGGCATGCCGGACCTAGCAGAGAAGCAAAGTGTAAATACTTTTCTTAAGAAGTAAGCATAAAACTGATATTTCATCCGTGTAGTATATGCCATTTATATGAAAAGTTCATGTATGTAAAATGTGAAATATAAAACTGGTTTTAGAAAAACATATAATTACCTATTTCACACATAATAATGATAAGATCATAAAATAACAATGAGCTGCACGGAAAGATCTAGATTGGTTTGACTCTCGTTAAAATAGTTGAGTGGATGGAATTAGCTTGACATATATTCGGTGCTTTTTATGGTAGAACCTAAGACATCGTTTCGTGTGCATGTGTGCATCTCACAATCTGTTCTCTTCTGAAGTGTCGCAATATTGCATTTCCATAAAACAAATTCGTCAAATAACTAATGGCAGATAAAAAGTGCATTACGTGATAGAATTACGTAAGTTTTAATTTGCCTTAGGCTTTTTTAGAAGCATGAGCTAGCATGTAGGTGTAGGAAAGGAATGCATTTCTTTACATGTTCTGATATTATTATTATTTCAGGAGTCAAATTTAATTATGTTTTACTCAAAGCAAACGTTCGCAAACATAAACAAATTAAAATCCGCTTTTGCGGATGCATATCGGACGATTATAAAATGCTGAAAAAATAAATCAAGTCTATTAACATGAAATCTCATTTCCATGATCAAATTAAATTTACGTGGCTAAAGATATTTCAAAACTATTTTCACATTTAACACAAAACGAAAATAGTTGACCACTAATATGTGATATCAAATTAACTAAGCAATTATTATTTCATGGGAATTTTTCTGTTTTACATGTATTGCTTTTCTTTCGGTCCACAGTCCGTTATCTGAGATCGTCAATAGCGTTTGATGTTGCTGATATCCGAACTAATGTTTAGTAGCCCATGCTTGATACTGTTCCCACGTTATTGAATAATTAGTTGTGGGTGAACCTTTGTATTACTTTATCAAAAACTTGTTTATTAATGAAATACTCCCTACACCACGCAGCTTACCACGTTATTATTTACATTTGGGTGAGGCGAACACAATATTGTCTTTATTTTTGTTAGCAATGGTGTGCTTTATTTTTATAAAGGAACATATAAAACTATGTTCTTATTTCTGACAAATGTCGTTAATTGAACATAATACAAAAACTTTGATAATGAAATAATATATAATAGTTATGAAATTAAGAAATAAAAGTTTATTACAAATTTTGTCTTCTTTGGAATACAAAATCGGTCATTTTTAGCAAAATTTAACACACCGGGCAATGGAGGATTTCGAAATTATAAACGTGGTAGTCGCTATATTAGTACTACACGTTCATTCAAATTAGTGAATGAAACGCATTATACTTTTTTTTTCATTATGTCTATTTCGCTTGATAATTCTCTTTACACGAAAATACATGGTAAATAGTTTCTCTTAATCGTGAGTAGTATGTCACTTGTTTGAATATGGGGTACGATTTCTCAATGGAATACACACCATTAGTTTTTGAACATGATCATTTTTTCCAGTCTGTGACCAGCGCCTTTTTAAGAATCATAATCGCAATGTAAGAGAATAACTATTGAATTGGTTTCGAAAGGGAGGCATACGTTTCCGAACTCTCCGCCAGTCCGTAATTCTGTTCGCACTTTTTGGGTCCAGTTTTCATATGATCGTCATCAAACTTGTGTATTAGCATAACATAAACGCCAGACTTAATTTCAAGCAAAATCTCACAAGGGATTTTGAAGTCATGTTTTTTTTTCTAGCTCATATCTTGAAAAGTTAAATAGGTAACTTAAAACTGTTCAGGTATGTCGATTTCATTAAGGGGAAGTGCTTTGCACAAGAATTTCTTGAAAACTAAAAGGGATATCACATTTAAAAATTAATTCCGCCCATATTTTCGAGTTATTGTCCTTTGTTAAGTTGTTCACTTATTTGTTTATATAATTCACTTAATGACCGTCCACCATACACTCATTTATAAACACATTTATTGTTTAACTGGTTGACAAAGTTTACACTAGTTCACGTGTTATTTGATCACATTCTAGACTCTATACGAACATTAGTCTAACGTTTCTAATAAATACAGAAATATTCCGATTGGTCAAACATTATGTACTGTTTGTATTATCGTTATGGATAAGTTGGCAATAATTGGACTAAAGGTTTGTGATTAGATGAATTAGAGATAGTTCGCCAATAACGGTATGATGGGTCTGCCTTTATATTATTTACCAGGATATTAAATACCAATAAAAACAGACAATATATGACTACTCGAATTCGAATCCAGACTTATCGACGACGTTTTACTTCCAAGTGTTCGTAGTTGCATACATTTAACGCTAACTTGCCTTTATAACCTTAGTTGAGATTCCGATTATATGGTTTGCAAAAGCCGAATTACATCATCTGTGTTTTTGACATCTTATAGTGGATTTTAATTAAATGTCGCAGACTATTTAGTTTCACAAGTTTTGATACATATCATATTTGTGCAAATATACAGCGATATAAGACCCTTGTCCTGAATTGCTCCAATATTTTGTTTGTTCACTTTTTAAATGAAGACAGCACACAGACTGTCATAAGTAAATCGTTAAATACAGTAATTATTTCTGCTGGTTTAGGTACTGCCTACAGTTGTATTGCTTTTAATACTGTTATCAATATAGCTGCATTTAATTAATATGCTACTTTCATTTCTGATGATTTCACTGCACGTGCTTCTATTATTATTTCTGATTTTAACACTACAAATGATATTCATGTTATACATACTAAACCAATTTAATTAAAGTGTTTAACTGCTAATTACACATTAAGGATGATAGACACCGGCATTTGAAAGCATTTATTCAAAACAAACCTTTACTATAATTTTTTAACAAGAAACGAAAAACAAGCAAGCTTTATGTTTATATTTAATTTATGTAGTAAAGTATACGACTTGTGATTGTTGTTGTCTTTTAAGTGAACAAATTGAAGACGAAAGTTGCATGCATTGATTAATGATAGTTAAGAACAAAGGTATGTATATCTTGTTATAGACCTCAACATTATAATTCAGTAAACAAACCACGGACATCTTAATGTAAGTTGTATACTCCTGAAAATGAACATAATAAGAAAGACAATTGTGCGCTACCAATTAATTAAGTCATTTATAATAAGATCCATTGGTAATCGAAACATCGAATCCACTAAATGCTCACATATTCAAAATACATACTGTAATTTGTTTCATAAATATCGGATTTGCTCCACAAAAATATTTATATTCAATAAATTGTCGCACAAAGCAACACTAACAACACTATATTAATTTGAGTTGGATTTTAACAATTAGTCAACAAAAATTAACAAAAGTATATATTTTACTTAATATTGAAGAAGTTAATGCTTTAAAACAAAACATTATATCTTAAACAGCATAGACCTTATTTAAACCTAAAGTCTTCGTTCTCTGAAGTGACGTCGTTGGAAATGACGTCAGCGTTTAAGGTATCAGAGGGGAAAGTATCGCCGCCTCGTTTGCCGAGGTCCAGGAGCCGCATCCGGTTGTTAAAGGACTCCACATGCATTCGACGTCTGCCCTCGTGTGCCAGCATGTTAGCGAGCGACGACAGGGGACCGGAAACAGAGAGTTGCTGGGATCGACGGCGGGACATAATCGGGGATTCAGTTCCTTGATTATGAATGAGTGACTCTTTAAAGAGCTTTGACAAATCAAATTTCGGATATTCCCACTCTCTTTTTTCCTTTTCGTGGTTTAAATTATAATTATCCCGGCTGTCTGCGTGGCTTTCAGACCAAGCTTGTTTTTCTAAGCCGTAGACCTTAGCCGCTAAAGAACGAAGTTCATCGTCATCATCGTTTGAAAATTGAGCACGATCTAAAGTTTCGGTAATCGGCGAACGTTGATCGTTGAAGTCCGTAAAGTCTTCGTTATTTTCCGTAATGTCCATATGGTCCGGTAAAAAGTTATCATCTATGTATAATTTCCTGATCGCACACGATAAACTTATTTGTAGGATGAAAATCACAGTGACTGTTATGGATGTATACGTTCTGCGTGTTTGCAAAAGGTACATCATCTGAAAATATATGGAAAACGCATTTATTCAATGTTATTTTTGGCCAATACTGTATATAGCTAGTTTGCTGTTAATATTTGTTGTGTGTATTAATACAATTATTATGCATTATTAGTATTTATATGAGAAAGAACAGTTGTCGACATTAGCAACACACAAACGTCATGGGTAAACAGTATGCAACACAAGACTGCAATTGAGTAAAACAATTTTCATTGAAATGTAACAACATGTTTAAGGGATTGATGCTATTATAATTACGAAATAGTTTTATTTTAGTCTACTGTTGTTATGCAAGCATACATTTATAATAAATTAATATTCTAATGCTATAAGACAACACTTCGAATATGTTAATCGTATTGAAACAAAGTTGTTACAGTTAAGCGTGTGTATATTTTTGCCTAACATTAGACGAGTGTGTGTATAATACAAGTGTTACATTTACGAGTGTGTACACTGTTAAATACTAATGTGCGTATGTGTTTGCTATAAACGACCACCGGATAAACTTTGCGAACCCGAAATTTCTCAAACTAAAGTACCTTTTTCAATTTAAATATTCATATTTTAGATAAAGTATGCGATACAATGCTTCTTTGTGATCATTTATTGATGGGTTTTTTATACAATGTTTCCATTGTTTTCATTAAAATGTTTGTGTTCAAAATAGCCTTTTCCATGGGAATTTGCATTTTCCCATTGGATTTTTTGTTTTCCCATGGAAATTATTTTCGCATAAATTGCAGATGTGAAAAAATTTAAGCATTTTTAAAAACGTGTGTTATTCACATATTTAAGTATTTAAACGTTCTTTTAGGACTGTATAATCGTTTTATACGGAAACAAACGTATATGTATTTATTATTAAAAATGGGATTGTTTTCACATTTTGAGAGATTTATTCATGTAACTTCTAGAAATACTATATTTTATCAAATGATAAACAATCTACGCGAGTTTAATGCTTTCAATCGTGTTTGATATAAAACTAAATTGAGATTATTTTCCCATGGGTTTCTATTTCAAATGGGATTGTTTTCCCATGGGATGTTTTTCCCATGTGATATGTTTCACAATTCTCAAGCCGAATAAAAGTTTCTAATTGCGATAAAAAAGTATTAGCATAATTATTATTATGCATATTATTTATATCATGCATATTATTTATTTCTGAAATCTTTATTTGATGAAAAAGTTGTAAAGAGTAATTCGTGCTTGCGTTAGCTGAACCGTTGTGCGGTATATTCAGATAACGGTCTTGAGAAATATTAAATAACATTTGATTTTGCACCTAAAATTTCACAATGATGTCAAGTTACTCAGATTTGCGTAAAGGTATCATTAAAAAAAACATATGTATGGAACATAAGGCATTATTGTATCCGATTTGATACAATTTAACATTTCTTTATTTTTAACTCAGTTCCATGTATGTGTTGTCTAAATTTGTTTTTATTGAAACCGCTTCACTCGAGCTATGGTTATATGGCTAACAAGACATAGTTGTGTACTCCGGTTTTCTTTATAAACAATTCAATTCAATATATGAGCACTAAGTTTATGCGTATACGGACAATTATTCATAAGGCAAACGTGTTTTACATATGGTGTGTATAATTGCTTTATACAAATATAACAATTCATACTGCGTTTACATTGCCTATTGTAAATATTAATCTAAATCCTCACATAATAGTTTATAATTATATGGTTTCAATACGAAACTGGTTTTGAATGAAAAACAGCATGCTGCAAAGATAATCAAACGCAATATCAACCAGTTCTGTAGTAAGTTTTCAACACAGAATAAATGGTTGTATATTCCACAATTGAACTTACTTTCGGTACCTTATAATGTGCCATTCATATATCATTTTGCGTGGAAATCATGAATTCAATTTAGCCGCTAATGGTATGTATCACAAAAGCACTATAACTCGTATAAACTTCGACGTTTATCAAATAAATGACAAATATATCAGCATGTATTGCCCGTACTTGCTGACTCAAATCAGACCAAATCATACCATCATGAATATTCCACTCAACATCAACATACTATACATTCTATATAAAGTAGAATGTCATGTATTTAAAAACATTTGAATTTCTGACAATACCGCAAAAAGACGTGGAAAACAAATAATACATCTACCACAGAACAACAGTGCGTCACATCTTTGAAATGGCGAAGGGGTTTCAGCCGTTTACATCTACTGGGAACTTACGTTGGTTTCAAATAATTCCCAAAACACGTTACCATAAAATTAAGGATTAAACTCCATGTTATATTAAATGAAAGTAACATTAAACAAAATTGAAAACTGATGATATCTAATGTAACATAACGTATTCTTGTAAACGAAAATGCTTTAAAACAGTTTCATAATTGAAAAACAGAGCGTCCACATTTCGAAAAGAAATATTTTTTTCTCTCAAAAAAGAATGTAAATGTCCGTTCAGGCTTAACGTATTTGGACATTAAACAAGAATATTTCCAAGACGGAAAAAATCGGTTCGTTAAGAATGAAAGCATAACCAGAGCCTTCATCCTACATAAATGTCTGATAAATATGTATTAAACATGACATTTAAGGTTCTTGTTGAGCTGCTAATTGGGATTGCACGTCACAATCTTGAACACAATTTGAGAGTCCATCTCAGAAACAGTTTTATCTCATGAAGTCTGACAGCCATCGAATTGATTCATGACCTTATATACGGCTTATTATACTGTTTTTCTAATTTACTCGTGTTAGGAAAGGTTGTTTTATGGTGTTCCGTTATTATTACAAACATATTGCTATAACAATCAATTTGCTGAGGATGAGACTTTACATGTATGTAATGTTTAAGCATATGTAAAAGGTTAACCGGTTAATGTTTTGTAACCTGTTTCATCATGAGTAAATACATACTCTGAATTTATTTTAGTTATGCTTAATTACTGTAACAATCACCATCATCTTTGAGATAGAGCCTTACACAACTAAATACGAATAAATAATTGTTATGTAATTTATTAAAATATAACAAAGAATATGTTTTTTATGGGCAAATACTTTTATCTGTGAATAGTACTGATACATACTGTTTAAGTATTTTCAATTTCTTAAAAGTTGTTTGTTTCTATTGATTTTATACTTAGGGTAATTCACTGATCGTAACATGCTGAAACATATCTTTATTAGGTTAAACATGTTCCGGGCTTTTGTAAGTAAAATTAACATTGATATAAAGTGTTTGTATGTATTTTCAACGCAAATAAGAACAATGCATACCGAATTTTTCAATGAATTGCAATATTTAAACACATGTTATGTCGAATGAGAAATTTTGTCAATAGACACAAACATAAAAAGACGAATATTAGTATGAAACGTGTGTGACTGATCAAGTCGTGTGAGCACCGCAGTAGTTCATGACAATCTCCAGTTTTATGAAAAGCATTTGTAATTGAACACAATTAAGTGTGCATGCAAAGATTTGAATGAGATACCAAAAAGACATTTATTCCCCGTATGTGACAGTTTGTCTCGTTTCAAGCAAATGCCGGCAGTCCTGCCAAGCCCACTCGAACTCGCTCACGGCTAACTATTGCACATCCACAATAAAACGATGCTATATGTTTTCTATAGTGTCTTAATATACGTTACTGACATAATACATTTACATTTCCTTTACAGGTTGTGTTATGCGTATGTTGTGTGTGTTCCCACTGTTCGTGCCGTTATTTTCTTATTAATGTTAGTCTTGCTTTTGCTGTTTCTATGATTATTTTGTGTTTGTTTCTGAATGACATATTTATTGTGTTTGTCCTTATTATTGCTTAACAATTTAAACATTGCGATCATAATCGCATGGACGTTATCAACATACATTCAATCCGTGAGTTAATTAGGATTATTATTAAATTAAACTCATTAAAGAAACGGTTTTTGATTTATTTTAATGTTTTGAGTGTAAATTATCTACATGTACATAACGTTTACCTGTATTTAGCTTTTGTAATATGTGACTTAACATTTATTTTTCGTCTATTTGGAAATCGTGGAACGTATCAATTCAAAGACACTTTTGTTTTTTTTGTTTTAATTGTGTTTGCTCATTCTGATTTCAATATTGTTTTGTGACTCTTTTTTTAAACAAATTACCATGATTTCTAATTTCAAACACATGCATTAGGCGGGTAAACATTTATTTTTGAAAAAAAATCCATACAAACCATATCATTTTATGGACTTTTGAGGCTATATACAAATTCTAAATTACTCCAATTGAGATTTACTGTAAACATTTCTCTATGCGTCAAATATTTTAGCATTTACATTGAATGCTTAATTATCTTAGAAAGAGCTTAGTATAAATGTGTTTCCTTGGTGAGTAACATTTTTAAAGATGGACGGTTTTATACAGATACGTATGGTTTTCTACTTTAACGATTTTAACAAATATGCTTTCGAATAGACACTCTACAAACAGATTTTTACACAGTTTGAAAACTCTTCAAAAAGTATGTGTTTCTATATTCACCTTCACAAATCTAGAAATTTCTAAATTTCTGCTTATGGTGCGTTCTAAACAATTCATTTACATCTGTCAAATGTTACAACACACATAAGAATTTGTTTTTCTCATAAAACGCATGTACGTGCTTTGAAGGAGAAACCAAGAAGGCGTGTAGTTTTTTGAGGTGGTTGTTGGTGGTGGCTTTCGTATTTGTGTATTTTTTCTGTGTGTTTGTATCTACGCGTATCCTGCTTTAATACTTCATAAATGTTGCGTGCATTTCTCCTATATGCTCATATATGTGAATAGGTCTATTACATCTAGCTTGCCGTTAATTATATCCTTAACATATATTTCTTATAAAATGGGAAATGTATGTAGATATGATTAACTCAGAATTGTCGTTATGTGTTTAATACTGCATAAAACATGAATTGATTAAGCTTCTTCAGACACATCTACTGCGAACGGCCTTATGCATATGTCTAAATGTCTTGACGTATCGCTGAGGAATTGATGTAACCATTTGATGGGAAATCTGATAAATAAGAAATGCATAGTAACAAAAATATTCATGCGTAAAGCGTAGGTGTTAAATATGTTAACATAAATCAAATTATGTATAAACCATTTGCTTTGGATTGGCAAAAGTATTTAAATATGTACATACAATCTGAGAGTTTAACCAATTGATTAAAAAATAACGATTCATTTACAAATAAATGATAACTTATTAACCATTCAAAACAATTTTGTTTTGTTTACCAAGATCATTAATATAATACAATAGGCATGTATTTATATTAAATATGTATTAATATATGTTTGTATAATTTTAGCAAGTAAGGAAATATACAGAGCATATTTTAAGATATGTTAAAGTCAATTCTCAAGTTTAAGAAGAACAATTTAAGCAAAACTTCCAGACATCCTATACATATATAGTAACCATAGTAGCAATCAACTTGTTATTTGTCCTTTAAAAAACAGCTACATTAAAAAAGTTACTTGTTTTAAATGACCTGACAGGGTCAAAATAAAAAGGAAAATAACTTTTCCAACTTTCTTTTAGAAATCGTTGCATAGTCATGTTCCTTAAACAACATGTTTATCAGCTTAGTTGGAGCGATTAATCAATGAATAAACAAAGAGGAGTGATGTTTCGTAAAGCATCTAATAGTTCAATCCTGTTTTGCATGTGTTCAGGAATATTGCATTAATGTTTTAATGGGTAATATTTTAATACATTTCGAGATGTCAGGATTTCTTAGATTTTGTCAGGAATTCACGTGTCAGCTGAGACTAACTACGAATAAAGAACATGTGTGAATAGCTAAATTTCACATTTGAGTAAGTATTTGTTTTATAACGAAGTGAACACATTGAAAATGCAAATCTGAATTGTTGCATGCATATCAACTGATTATAAAATACTACAATAATGAAGTGTGCTTATAAATTCCGCATGTATTTACACATGATTAAACTAAGTTTAATTGACTGAAGCCATTTTGAACTATTTTCACATTAACTACGAAACGGAAATCTTTGACCACTTATCTGTGATGAAAAATTAACTTAGCAATGCTTATTGCATGGGAATGTTTCTGTTATATACGAATTGCTTTTCTTTCGGTCCACAGTGCGTTAGCAGAGATCGGTAATTGCCTTTGATGTTGCTGATACCGAACCCATTTTTAATAGCCCATGACTTTATGCTCGATATTGTTCCCATGTTATCGAATAATGCCTTGAGGGTGAACCGTTGTATTTATTTATCCAACACTTCTGTATTAACTAAATATTATATTGTAAATTTTAATACATAGATGTTGATATACACCTACATCACGTAGCTTACTACGTTCGAATAACAGTAAGGTGAAGCGAACGCCAATATTGTCTTTATTGTTGTTTATAATGATGTAGTTTTTTAATAAAAAAGGAACATCTTAAAATATTCTCGTGTTTTTTACAAATGTCGTGACTTGTATGTAATATCAAAACTTTGGTTTTTGACATAATCCATACTTATTTTGAAATCAAGAACACATTTGAATGCACATTTTGCATTGTACGGAATATAAAACCCGTTCTTTTTAAGCAAAAATTAACACACTGGGTAATTAATGATTTCGAACTTCTACCGGTTTAAAGCCAATATATTAGTAAAACACGTTCTTTGAAAAATTAATGGATGAACAGCATCACCCATGTGTTTTACTCATCTTGTCTATTCCATTTTTTTTCGTAATCTAACACGACAAGATATGTTAACTATTTTTCTAAATCGTGAGTTATATGTCCATTGATTGAATATGATTTATACTTTCCCAGTGGAATCCATGACATTACTTTTTGAAAGTAATCTTTTTGCAAATCGATGACCAGGTCTCTATTCATGATAGAAATCGCAATCAAAGAAAATAATTCGTGAAATACGTTTGACCTTTGTTATAACCCCAAACGAAGGTATACGTTTCCGTATTGTCCGTCAGTCCGAAATTCTGTTGGCACGTTTTGGGTTACAGTTTTCTTCTGATCGTTATCTCACTTCCAGAAAATGTAAATTGAAATTAAAGCCAACATAAATTACCAGCAAAATTTCAAAAGGCAATTTGGCGTTACGGTCCTTGAATTATTGCTGCACTTAATTTTGTCCGGCTCATATCTTGAAAAGTAAACGAAATATCAACTTGAAACTGTACAGGTAGGTCGATTTAATTGCAAAAGAATCATAACTCTTGTTACTTTATTTCAGAAGTTTTTCCCTTTGTTGATGTTTGTACTTACATATTGTCCTGTGTTTTTCTTGGAAACTAAAAGAGGTATCAATTTGAAACTGAAAAGGCACATAGATCTCATTTTATGGATGTACAATGCACAGGAACTATAACTTTTCTATATATTGGAGGTTTTGCCCTTTGTTATTTTTTTAATTAAAATTTTGTCCAAAGCATGTCTTGAAAACTAAAAGGGGTATCACATTGAAACTTCATAGATTGCTGCCCTATTTTTGAAGTAATTGTCCTTTGTTTATTTTTTTTTTAAACTTATTTTTCATATTATAAATAGAACGACTGTACACCCAGAGTGGCATTTAGTGTTTGCATCCGTGTAAAATCGTCACATTTCTTGCTCAAAAGGTTAAGATAGTTTACCATAGTTCACGTTTTGTTTGGTCAGATTCGTGACTGTAAATGGCTATTAGCTAAGAGTTTCAGATAAATACAGAAATATTTCGATTCATCATAACCTATTAACTGTTGTATTATCTTTTTCGATACATTGGCAATAGCTTTATTAGAGGTTTGTGAAAAGCGAGATAGTTCACCAATTACTGAATGATGGGTCTGCCTTTGTTTTATTTGTCCTTAGGTTTAATACAAGTATAATAAATGCAAATAAAAACAGACAATGCATAAATACACGAATTCAACTCTAGACTTATGTGAACACTAAAGTTTATTTTAGTGCATGCATATATTGAGTATTATAATTATTGACGATGTGTTGTTTCCAAATTTTCGTAGTTGTATTAATTGAACGTCAATTTGTCTTGACCTTAGTTGAATCTCCGACTAACACGTTTCCAATAGAAGAATTACATCAGCTAGGTTTTGAACACCTTAAACGGATTTGAACCAACATTTTGCCGACTATTCAGTTTTACAAGTTTAAACAAATATCATGTCCGCAAAATGACAGAATACAACATGCAATGTTGTTTACCCTGAGAAGTAAGTGTTATTGTAAGGTTTCGACCATATGCGGTACTCAATCACACGTACCGGTTTATCGGTCCATCACAAACCACACAACACATATACATTGAAAGTAAATAAATAAACATGTGGTATAGAGCATAAATGAAAATGTCGTTAGCAAGTATCTTATCACACCTCAAAACATAATTTAAAGTTCTCCAAACAAATGCATCTAGGTTCATTGCATAGATCTATCGAATATATCTAGGTTCATTGCATAGATCTATCGAATATATCTAGGTTCATTGCATAGATCTATCGAATATATTAAGCCGTTGCTTCTGAGTTTGTCGCATATTCTAGAAAGTAATAAAAAAGTAATAAAATGGTATAAAACAAGATTTGGGTGGCAATGAGACGAAGATGACAAATATATTGACATATGGCATTTATGTACAAGAAAATTACAGAGTAGGGATAAATATTTTATTTATTTATTATTCATTTCATATTCAATTTTTGTACTTATTTATTCATTTATTTATTATTAATTTTCATTTACTAACTTATGTATTAATTTAATAATTCTTAACTATATATCATATTTTGAAATATAACTGAATTCATTTTTATTAATCTTTTTATCTTATATTATTGATGACGCAAACGAATCAGCTCGAAGAATATACTAAATATATAGTAAACGTACGAACCAACAGATTTAAACTTACATATATTAGCGCAATTGCAACGAGAGTCTTATTCTTATTGAAATGTTCTCGTGTTCTTAGCCCAGGTAGAACTAGTTATCGTTGTCTTTGGAAAAGATCGATAGTGGGGACCGAACCCATGACCTATCGGTCGCTAGGCGGATACCATATACACTGCGAAACGGCGACAACACTTTTACCAAATCGTATGGCGATTAAAAGTGAGTTAAAACTCCATCGAACGTTTACTTATCAAATAACACAATTGAAGCGTCTTATTTTATATTGTGATTGGTCCGGCTTTGTTTATAACATGACGCTGTCTGTGGAATATGATGTTTGTTTAATAAATGAAAATTCAAAACTGGAAAACACACTAAACATCAAAGATATGCCTCGATATATTACTAACAAAATAAACTTACCGTGGCGGCAGAGGAATGTCAATCAATTTGAAGAATAATCGCAGAAAAAAATTGTTTTTTAAACAAGTATTTTCCAATAAGGATCACAAATATGTAGTTACTGTGTTAATTATCCAATGTTTCACTGACACTCTTTCTAGCGACACTGGCCAGCCATTGTAAACGGACTACTTTCTGTGTATGAAGACTCTCTGCGTCGCTCAAACGAGTATTGCTGCGCGCTTAATGGATACTCGAAGTCGTGAGGCCGTTACAGACCGGCTTAATGCTTCATATCTGATTTTACAGAATGAACTTGTCTGAACCGCTTTGTTATATCACAGTTGCGTAAGCCACAAGTTAGCGCTGAGAACAATATTACAGTAGCAATATAATGAATAATGCATGTAACTGGGTAACCATACGTTGCATAAAGCAAATATATATGCTTCTTTTCTTTTATTTTCTGTAAATATCTTGCTACAAACCATAACCAAAGCATTTCAAATATTATTAAATATACGCAATAATCATTTATTTTAGCATGGCTGCGAACATACAAACCATATTTCCCAACACAACAATGAGATGTGAAGCTTTTGAAACATTCAGCGATATAAATAGGATATTTATGACGTTCGTCATAAGATACACAGACAGTATGTCTGAATTCGGTCTTTATTGGTTACGATGCGTTAATTCCCACGACGACGCTTATGGGGATCGTAACATCAAGCAATTTGGGCAGTCTTTGTCCGAACAAATGCATATCACACAGCGAAGGAGTTCCAGTTTATAGTCCTCCAGTGGTTTGATAAATATAAAAGTAGAAGTAATATGTTCTGAGTGTTGTTATGCTTGAATAGTACGTTGTCGTGATGAAGTGTATAAAGGTGATCACAGTTTTCTACTTGCAGGAACTAAAAGAAAATATTTACTTCTCTTATTATTGTTGGTCCTTCAACTGGGGAGCTATATTATATTGTTTTTACTTTGACATTTTTTAGATTCATATGATCTAACACGAGTTGTCAGTCTATACAATATATTTGACGTCATACATTGTGTCAGTAAGCGAGCAATAGCAATTAATTTATTAGAAGAATCTTATTGAAATAAACATAAAAGTAAGATTACTGGTTAAGTTGAGTTTGATTTTGTTTGTATTTGTGACTTAAGTGAACGTTTTTTTCCGCATGTTTGAAACGAATGGGAAACACTTAAACATATATTGAACAATCCTATAACTTATATATATAGCTTATAATATAATCTAATGCAGACATAGCAATATTGTGTGCCAAAACCTGCTATAATGTCTTAAACCAAAGAAAATTATCTCTTAGTCAATGATAATTATTGACCCCTTGTTAGTTTTGTATATAACTTGTAGTATTGTATCTTTAACAGCTATGCCTTGTGTTTTGGTGTAAATGCTAAATTGTTTTACTGATGTACCTGTGTAAGCTCTTGCCTAAAGTTACCTTGTTAATCAAACTGTGTTATGATCTGATCAAACATTTTCATTATTTCACACCCATTTTGAGAATGTAAGGCCTCATAATTCAAATTCAGTGTTTTAACAACCAATTTTAAGGCAGCTTTTAACTACACGATTAACAAGGATACTTTAGATTTTACCTGCATTATATGTATATAAAGTGAAACCCATGGATCACTATGCATTATTGAGATTACTGAGTATTTAATGTTAGTTAAGTCTCTTGTATTTTTTTTAGATTGGCAATGTACTGTATTTTAATTTGTGATATGTATGTAATGTTATACTTTGTACATTGATGAGACTATAATAAAATATTGTAGTACGAAGTGGTTTAGGACGAATCGGCTCAAATCCGTGATTCCGGAAGTGAAAACCCCGTTAGCTCTCTCTTCCTATGCGCCATATTCGAGTCAACAAGCTGAAGTCGTAAGACCAGTTAATCAGCAAATATTCCTGGTTATTTCTTAGCATCACTCTGTCCAGCTGTGGAGGATTGGTTGCGGGACTACTCTTGTACTTTAGGTGAGTACAATATTTGCGCGGCGAGCAAATCTCGAACATATTTTTCGTAGAATTACAGGTCGTCAACAATGCTCGGAATTTTATTCATCCCTTTCGTAGAATTACAGGTTGTGAAAAATTCTTGGAAGTTTTCTTTTTTNCCCGTTAGCTCTCTCTTCCTGTGCGCCATATTCGAGTCAACAATCTGAAGTCGTAAGACCAGTTAATCACCAAATATTCCTGGTTATTTCTTAGCATCACTCTGTCCAGCTGTGGAGGATTGGTTGCGGGACTACCCTTGTGCTTTAGGTGAGTACAATAATATAAATATTTGGCTTAAATCTCATTTGTAGAAAAAAAACGCATTCTACCTGTTTTCTGTTCGTAAAATTGACCACGTTATTTTTGTAAACTTTGCACTGGACACATTCTTAAAGCAAATCTGGTTGTAAACAATGCTTTCGTGTTTCAGTTAAATATGAAAGCATGTGATTAAAGGATATGTGTTGGCCATTCGTTATGAGCTTCTGCAAGTATATTCTCATATTCTCGGCAAATATTTTAACGATACTATATGAATTGATATGCTCGTATTATTTTTATTTTTTTGGAAACGTTTTACAGTGTATGCTCTCATTGAATTGTTTATAAGTGTTTAGCAATTTTGTGCTTGTATTATTTGCAGCGTTTTGTTGGTAGCTTTCACATTTTTATTGAAAGTTTTTGAATATGTGTTTATTAACATTTTATTGTTTTGAACTTCAGAATTGGAAATATCCATTTATGATAGTTCGCAACGAGATAATTAGTGGCTTTGTGAATACATGCTTGCAAATATGCCGATTTTTGTTTTTTCATTTATGATGTAAATCTATGCAGTTATTTGCTTGCGAAATATGCAGAATTGCTTACAGTTTATATTGTCTTTCTGTTTTGGTATATAGTGATACTCAGTCAAAAAGTAATCTCAAAATCATAAATGTTCAGAGAAACGCACTTATGTATCTGAATTGTGAGCGTACTGTTAATTTGGCACATATACCAGTTACCGCAAAAAAAGCATACTATTAACAACTTACTGAACTTTATGTAAGAATTTCTACCATGGCTTTGGTTCGTTCAGAACAACACGATACTCATTTGTTATACCATATTAACGAGGTACACATGTGCGAAATCCCAAAATGACGCACCGATTGCCGTATTCGGAACAGTTACGCAGACACAAAATGAATATTTATGAATTTCGTTATTTTATGGATACATGGACAGTATATCTTAGTTCGGAATGTATTGTTTATCAGATGCTTATTCCCAGAATGACGTTTGTGACGAGATCTTAAGCAATTAAGACAGACCTTATCCAGAGAAATGTAGATTAAGTAATCTAAGAGTTACTGTAAATATATTATTAAATATAAAGCACACGGGTTTTTACACCAAGTTATTTGCAAGTAGTGTATGGTAGTTTGAGTTTTTTAATAGTTGTATCTGAGTCAATTATAATAATACTTTAATAATACTAAGAAGATACTGCTAAAATGTATCAAAATGGTGTGTATCCGTTTGCCTTTGTTCAGCTATTTTTCCCAAAATGTGCGAGAATATATCTGATATTGACAATGATATGTGTTAATCAAAGTTTATAATGAGAACTTAATTTCTTTATTTACCAACCATTGTTATAGTATGTTATGTATATGCATGATATGGGTAATACAATTCGTGTACATGTTGTTTTACAGGAGTTGTTTTTTATACGCTGCATCTGCACAACTATTCCTTGCTGGCTTATTTCCGATCGATGATTGGTCGAACAAACGATATTGAACACACATTGCATTGATACTGTAAACGTTGAATGCAGCAAAAAGTGTCTCTTTTAAAATTTAAGATTAAAGCTTTATATCCTTCATGCATTTATTGCCATAATTTTTTTAAATATACATGAGCTTGTTCAAAATATAAACACAACATTTACTAGGCAATATAATAAATCATGGCTTAAATTTTGATGCAGCTTTTCAAGCCAGGGTATAGTGTTGTCCAATACTTTTTATGAACACACGAATGTATAAATTATTGTTTAAATTCTTATAGGATTAAATTAACAATTTAATTTTGCTGCGTTTAAAACACAACAATATCATATCTTTCAACATAGCAAGTATTAATTTGTGAGGTAAACACATTATAGTAAAATGCAAACAATAGAGATCATTAGACTTGTTTCTTTAAATACAAATTAGCGAGTTTCTGTTTGTTCATTGTTGATCATGTTTGGCTTCCGTCGGGAAATAATGGAGCCATGGGCTGTTTTTAACTTTGAATGGTTAATAAGGAACTATTCACACGAGCGCGTTAAATTACTGAGAATATAGCCTAATTGCTCATTTAGTCCCATTAAGGGTGTCAAAACGGAATGTATGGTGCCTTTAGCAACAACAATGTTGCTTTGAAGACGGACAGGAAAGCCTAGAAACGCAGGTGATGGGTAATACCTTCAGCTATCTTCAGCTATGGTTGTTTTGTATGAGTACGCGGATGAAAAAGATGCAAAGAGGTTGCGGTTAATTGAAGAATCTGCTTATTTAACGACCATTTAATGTATATTTTATATCTTGGGGACATGTTAAAAGCATTAATATGGATATTGTGATATGACGTCTAATATGATACTTATCTTACAAGAAATTGTTGCTATGACATCAATGAAATGCATTTGTGACGTTTTTGTGTTTTTTTTTTGTGTCACGGCCTGTAATCTAAGATGCGTAAAAGAGACTTTCGTGTTCAATATTCCTACGTACTTGATCATGTTGTTGTTTACTGGTTTGCGGATTGTGTCTTTATATTAATTGAGCCACCGATAGAGGCCACCGCACTAAAGTATCTGATTCTACGGAATCTCTTTTCGAGAACTTCTTTGATACATCACATATATTATAACCAAAATGTAACCAACAAAAAATCTAGCGTTATTGTGTTTGCTTTGGAAAACACAAATAATATTGAATTTCGATTTTAAATAAAACCCAGTTGTGAAGAGGCAGTTGAGGATGGTATGGAAACATTTCGGTACATGGTGCATTATAATTAAAGGTCGACTTGTTAATGGAGTTGTATCATTTAAAAGTCACAGTAACAAAAGTGCTGTTATGACTGCAAGGAAGATGCACTGAGGTTAATGTATTTTGTGTTCCTGGGCTTATATGGTAAACGTGTGATCTAAGCGGCATTAAAGAGACCATACTGAAACATGTTTGTAGTTTTGGTTGCATTATCCTGTTNATATATATAAGCCTACGACTAAAGATGTGTTTTTTGTTCAATAATATGTTAAATATAACTGCGACCGCTAATCTTTTATTTATGGCAACTGACCACTAACATGTCACTATGTATATAGAGTTATTCGTTAACAGTTAAGTTATTCATAAACGGATTGAATTTTAAAAGTATGTAAACATGAAGTACTCACCAAAAGATTACTTATTTACAATATTTCTATTAACCGTATGATAACTAGTTTCTAATTGACATGTGTGTGTGTTTAAATATATTATTCAAATTGAACATATAATGCACAATTCACGAGGAGGTATAATTGTTTGACATCGAAAATGCAAACTTTGCTGGTTCCAGTCACTAAGGAAGAGATGGGTTTCTGAAAAAAAAACGTAACCATGTCATGCATAGCAAGCAAATAGACAGTTCTAAAAAAAGAAATATAACAACATTAGAAAATATGTTTTTACAATAAAAAAAACACATTTGAGGATGATGACAGATCCTTGCAATTACATTGTCCTTATTTAGCTAAAGTTCAAATTTTAATTGTTTGATCAATAATACAATGATAATAGTGCTATTAAAACTAACAATAATTAAATAACCCTCATTCCGATCACAAGTGCAGTCTGTATAGTCCCTAAAACGCTAAATCGGATGACAGAACATGTGCAAGTCTGGTCTTAAAACGGTACTTAATTATATTCTTGTACTAGGAATGTTTACACTTTCACAGTTCCTATTGCTTACCTCAGTTCGCATATTGGCACCCCAACCTCATAGATAGAACAGCCAGAATCCTGCCATTTCCAGTTAACATACGGGGAAATCACGGCACAATCAGCTGTGTCCGCTGAAAAAAGGTGTCCAAAAATAATCTTTGGCTTCTTTAAAGAGCAAAGCAAAACAGCAGATCCTGCCAATGTCCTTTTAGTGGTCCAAGCTGTTGACATGTGTGGCGGATAAACTATTAATGTTGAATAGATTTTGAAAGTTATATTTATGACGGATAAGAACTTTAATATACCTTTTAATTTAACTGTCATATTGTTTCATTTATGTTAATTGTATTTGAACTAGTCCAGAAGCGCGAAACATTTCTTAACACTGATAAAAAGTCTGACGAAATACTATGAAATAATTTGACAAATACATTTTGGCGAGATGTGTCAAATTAAAAAAGAACATAGTGTATATTTGAAAAAAATGCCAATAACAAGAACTTATGACATTGCCAGTTTTACAACGCAATTGGAAATTAATGTATAATTATTATATATTAAATGACATTACAAAAATGGTATTAGTTTTAGTGATCATGTGGATCACACATTTCAATTATATGTATATTTTATTTCAAACAATTGAGAAGTTCTAATTCAATACTACATATAGCTTACTGTCTCCATCGAGGCTGTGTTTGTCATCAGGTTCATTTGCAGCCCAGTCTGTGAACGTTGCCTCTTGAGAGGTCCCCAAGTACTGCCAAAGACCTTCTCTCTGGTGATCTGATATGCCCAGCCAGTACACAACAGGTCCTGAAAGATAGAGTTTCATTTTGTTGATGTATTAATCAACAACCCATGTTCATTAATATCTGGATTATGATTGTTTAATATTATACTATTATGAATTGATCAACTGTCTAATTCGTCTCTGCTGTGTGAATGATTCGAACATTGTCAAGTCCAATTTGTGATATGAATTATCATACTGACCTCAATCTAAACTCGCACATACTACGTGTATTGTCATAGTCCAATGCTTGATTTGAATTATCATACTGACCTCCATCTAAACTCGCACATACTACGTGACGTGTATTGTCATAGTCCGATACTTGATATGAATTACCATACTGACCTCCATCATAACGATCATTGTGTTCTAATCGATGTGCAGACTATTCGAAATTGTTTGTTCGTAGTTGGCTTTTCTTCACGAAGGGTCTTTAAAATGGACACGCTTTCATTATTTGATCATTTTGTGAGTTTGTTTTTTTTAAGGTTCGTATTCACATTCACCCAGCCGCCCTTGAATAGCGTGGTACACTCGCGAATACTTCTTAAAAGTTGTGTTTGTATATTTTATCGAGTCAATTGACTCCGACATTGCACTACCACGTGGGTCCGATTTTAATACCGATTGTTACTTGATTTAATCTGTATAATCTGTATAACCGCGATATTAACGAGCCCTGCTCGTTGAGGCAGCGGTAAAACACCAAAAACAAAAACCATTTCACGTACACATCTCCATCCGCATGCGAACACAATTTATATAATATTGTAGTTATTGTAATTAGCAAAATAGAATCACAATACATGTAGATAATAATAACAATACACCTGCAGAACTATTCGCAATACATGCCCAGCATTAATCACAATACACCAGTCATACAAGATGATAAATTTTATGTAATAGCTTAAAAAAAAACATTTTCATAATATTATAATATCATGTACCTTCGTGTGTTCGTTTTAGATGTTCAACTAGGAAAGCGTTCTCTGCTTGTGAATTCAGTTGCATCAAATAGGTTCCCCTCTGAGTGCAATAGTCCTGGAGGAAAAGAAAGATATACCATTGTGTTTTGCCCTTGCTATTTGTTTCCGATATTATTTGAGTTATTGTACAAGCAATTCGTGGTTTAAAAAATAGCGTGATTTTGTTTATTCTTTAAAACTTTTCTGGGTTATTGAGGGTTATTACATTATATGTTAGTTGTAAGTGATGCTGATGGAACTGTTATTTTATGCAATTGCAATTATATTAATGAAATATTTCATATTCTGCATGGAATACAGAAAAAAAACAACTACAATAAACTGTTTTATAAATTATTTAAAACTGAAGATTGAAATTGAAAAAGAAATAGCCCTCAACAAAGATACACTTCCTATATTTGAACAAAAATGGAAACACATTAAACTTTCATAACAAGTTCAGTTTCCTTTCTACCCACTTAATGCAATTCATCTTTATTCATAATTATTCTGTTGTTTTCTTTGGGGGTTTTAAACACCTATCACAAACAACCAAAAAAATACATATTAACTTTTTGTTAATCAAAAGGAAACCACAAGGTCAAAAAAGTATATATTAGCACATCTTGTTTGAACATTATTGCTGCTGCATGGTATCACTATGTTTTATGATCGTGTACATGTTTACATTGTATGTCTTATATTAAATAAAATAAAAAATAAACATTTATGCAACTGCTGTTTGGGTTTTGTTTCTCGTTAACGATGTTGTCTTTTTACACACACAAAAAAAGACATTAAATATGTTATATAAAATATAGATAAGAATATCGCCTATATACGATACAGAAATGTGTGTCGTTATTTTAATTAAAAAATAACTCAGCATATAAAAATATTAAGGGAGAAATAACATTCCTAGGGAATACTTTAAAGACGTTTGTTACGTTTGTTTTTCAATACGACACCATATTTACCACAGCTTCGGCAAATGACATTTCAAGTTTCACAAACGCGTAACATGACGCATCGAATGACTCGAGACCACGCGGACAGGCTGGAACACATATTAAAACATATCTTGCATTCATGACAAATAGCATAATATATTGATTGATTAATATGTACGAAAAGGAAACTTTAAAAAAAAAATCTATGGTGGATGATTTCTGTCAAATCCTTCGGATGTGTTTTTGGGGAACCCGACAGTATAGCAAAATGGGCGATACATGCATTAATGTTGCATCGGCGACCTTTCTGTCTGTCTGGCGGGTACATTTGTCGTTCTCGCAATTTGGTTGAGTTTAAAGAGGTTAACACGACAACACGCCTGAATGACAAATATGCCCGCTGGAACGACAATTAAAGGACAGATGACATAATAGACGCATTTTCGCACTTTCTGTCGTTCTGGCAGGTTTGTGTTTCATTCTGTAGTGTTAGCGTGTCTGCGGGTTTGAAAGTTTCCAATACGAGAATACGGCAGAAAAACACATATACCTTCCAAAACGACGAAATTGCGACCAATTTCATTACTGTCGTATTTGCGCTCTATCTGTCGATATGTCATATTGATGTTTTTGCGGGTATGAATGTCGCCAACTACCACACCAAAAGAATACATGTAACTGTTAAAATGACCACGAGGACGACAAGTGTCATCATTGTCGAAATAGCGCCTTTTGTGCTGTTCAGGCTGCTTGATTTATCTTTCGTTTCGAGTTAGTGTGTTGATACCCTCATTTCAAGCCTCCAGAACGACATAAGTGTCCACCTAACCAAGAGACTTAAACAGCAATAAACTAGAATATGAACACTATTGTTTTAAATATATCACAATTAAATTCAAAATTTCCAGACAAATATTGTTTTCCCAGAAATATATAACAAACTTGCTTTTGAATAAATGATTTATATTGAGTTTTTTACAGGTTTGCACAAACCTACTTAGATTCATATAGACGTGTTGCGTTGTGGTTGATTGCAGCGCTGATGTTGAGGTTGTTTTTGTGGTAGATGCGGTCAACGGCTGTGTTGTTGTACCCTTGGTTGTTGTTGCTGCTGCTGTTGTTGTTGCTGCTGCTGATGTTGCTGTTGTTGATGTTGCTATTATTGTTGTTGTTGTTTTTGCTGTTGTTGTAGTAAGCGATGCGGTCCCAGTAGAGTGTTGATGGGTGGAGCTATTTTAAAAGAAAAATGTTAATTATGGAAAAGGTAAAATGTTATTTAACAACGCAAAGACCATGACGTTAACTGTTTATGCATCTAGACATCATATCGTATACATGGGCAGCATCACAAATAATCATATTCAGCATGATCACAATTTCATTTATGTACATATGATAATGTGCATATTAATTAATCAAATTTATTACAATCAATTCTTACTGGTTAGTATGTGTTGGCAATGTGTGCGTTGTCCCATCAGTAGTATTGTGCGTGTTGTTATAGACCAAGGTCGTGACCGTGGTTACTATTGTTGTGGGCGTCCCTGTTTCAATTGTGGACGTTGAGACGGTCGATGCGAGTGTTGTGGGCGTCCCTGTTTCAAGGGTGGACGGTGAGTAAGGGGTTTGTTGTTGTGTTGTGGGCGTAGCTGTTTCAAGGGTGGACGGTGAGATAGTCGGTGTGAGAGTTGGTGGCTTCGTAGGTGCTAAGGGCGTAGTAGTTACGAGGGTGGTTACGCTCGGCTTAGTTGGTATAATGATGTTGGAGGTCGTCATGGTTACCGGTTTTGCGGCGGTCGTTGGCGCTATCAGCTTTGTTGTAGATGGATTGAATGCAGTTGTAGGATTGTTTACCGCAGGTGGCAATGTCTCCTGCATTAGTGTTTCGTTGCATCCTCGATTGCAAAGGGGTTCATCGCAGCATTGCATTATACAAACGCCGCCTGTTGTAGAAAACGCAACATATGATATAGAATAGTTCATAAAGTAAAATACCTCAGCATTTTTTTTGAACACGTTTACTTATATATCTTCGATTCAGAAGACGCGTGGCGAGCGCAGGAACCTTTATTAAATACACACATATCTATGTATAATATAGTCTCTATGTTTAGTATCCTTTTTGCTCAGAACATCAACTTAAAAATGCAAAATAAGATTCGTCAAAAGTGGAGGAAATACATTGTATATAAAAAGTATATCCTCAAGTTAATGAACTGTTTCACTTAGTCGGAGTGATACAAACATTTAATAAAGTCAAAATGTTAGTAATATTTAAAGGGACTTTAAACCACGAATGACGAAAAAAGAAAAGTTCTTAAGTACCGTATTTTTTACAATTATTAGTTTATATCGATGAAAATATCACGACTGGTATATTACATTACTTAAAAAAGTTCATATTTTCAGTATATTCGGAAATAAAATTTCGCGATGTGAAATCGAAAGTACATCGCGAAAATAGGTGACATAACGATATACACACTATAAATAACGCAAGTAGATTGATGATTTTATATATAAAATATATACAATTCACTACGCATGCACAATTTGCATTCCTGGGTTTACCACGTGACGATGATGATCAATCTACTTGCGTTATACATACCCAGTAAAAATAAATAAATACAAAAATAAAGTAAAAATAAAAAAAAACTTTTTTCAAGTAATGTTATATACCAGTCGTGATATTGTAATCATCATAAACTAATAATTGTAAAATATACGGTATTGAAGAACTTTTCTTTTTTGGTCATTCCTGGTTTACAGTCCCTTTAAATACAATATTCATAGTTTATTCTCTAAAACTTTTTGTAAACACATACAACGTGATAGTCTTTTGTCAATGGTACATTACAATCTCTTCTAGTTAGGATTTAACTGCTTTATGTGAAACAATGCTATTATATGTAAGTAATACATTGTATATTAATATGTGTCATCTCATGTTACTACATATTGCAAGTACTTTCCAGTATATGAAAACAAATCATATAGTTTATTCATACAATTTAAAAATACAGGAGAATAAAGCCTATTTGTAATAAGAAGATCACACCCTTTAGTTTTAGGGCGTGGTACTTTATTTGATTATCAAAACATTTAAAACCGACTTTAACACAAAATAAATGTTAAGCGAAGTGAATAAACAAGAACAACAGAGTCATCAAGTTACCGACAAACTTGGAGTCTGTGAAGCGTTTCCGTCCGCCTGAAACGATCAAGCCGTTTGTGGAGATCTCGTCCAAACATTTCTACCGGATAAAGAACAATAAACATAGAGGTTATTTGTTCGATTCGGTTGAATATTGATTTTATTGCACGAGTGATCATAGAAAATATATGTTTTCTACGATCACGAGTGAATTAAAATCGGTATTCCACCGAATCCATCAAACTTTCTCTTCATTTTATACTTTTTCTTCACCGTTTATTTACAATGTAAAAGAGTTTAACTGGAGAAATTCGCTGGAATAATGACTTCATTTCGTCATAAAAATGACGTCATTTCACAGTATATCAATATTTTTTACTGTTACTTTTTACTGTTTGAAACAATGAAATATCAGTTTGAATTCACTTATAGTTCTCTATAAACCACATAAAGCATAAAATAAAATATTCTTTTTAAGTTTAAACATATTTATATTAGCTCGATTGCATCGAAAGCTTAAGGCTTACTAAAACACTCTGAGTCCGTTTTCTTGTAGAACCAGAACTTGGTGTCTTTCGGGGAAATATTAAGAACGCTCCCACAGTGCTTTTGTTGCTGATGTTTTTTATATGAAGATACTTGTTTGTTGTTAAAATAGTATGATCAGTTGTTTGGTCAGCTGCTTTAATAAGACTTATGTTTGTAAGGTAATGCGATACAACAGAACAATTTATAAACCGTTTATTAATCTCAAATTATTATTATTATTATTATTATTATTATTATTATAAGTCGTGTTATTATAATTATTATTTATAAAATAAAATAATAATAATAATACTTATTATTATTATTATTATTATTATTATTATTATTATTATTATTATTATTATTATTATTATTATTATTATATTCAACGTACTATAATTTTTATCATTATTTTGTGTTCTTATTATTATTATGGGTTTGGCAGTGTCGTATGATTTTGTTTTTCGTTTTGATTTAATAAAATCGTTGCTAGTTTCGCTTTGTTCATAAGATTCCTTTTGTATGTTTACTATAGGGGCAATCATGTATATTCCTTTCGATGACTATCGGTATACAAATGTAATTTGCTTTGCTTTCCTATCCTTAAATCATCTTGTTATTATGTAACGTGGTTGAAACGGGTTTCAATTTGTAAATAACTCAATGTTTAAATTCATAGCAACTGAGTACGGTTATGTCAGGCATATGTAGATATTTCACAATGTTGGAGTTAACCGAACGTCATATATCATATTTGTCTCGTAGGCGAGCTTCTGACACTGATATTCTAGATGGGTGCTTAGGGAATACGTAGCTAATTATTATATCTCATCATGGCATGTTCGCGTCTACTATCCCAGTTTCTATATTGATATTTACGACCTGGTGTTTGCACTGTGTGATGAGGCATGGTAAACATCAAAAGTACTTTTGGTTACCTCACTCACCACTTTATAAGATTTTGTACTTTTAATGAATACATGTATGATAGATTGTACCCAATGTCAATTTATCATTTTGTCAAAAGCACGAACCATTTGAAGTCGTAATTGTAGTTAGTATTTAGTAGAAAGTATAGTTGTGCCAATTTCTGAGTCGACCTAAAAGAAGTGCGTACGATAAATGTTATTAAGCAGTATAGGTTACGATGTAATAAGCGTACGATAAATGTTATTAAGCAGTATAGGTTACAATGTAATAAGTGCCATGTAACATTTGACTAACAGGCAAACGTTTCATTTTCACTTGATAAGCAATGTATTAAACTGATTAAACCTACTAAAACATACGAGTGTCTGTGTACACATAACGCTCGTACTACAATTATCTGCTGGCAGAAGCCCAATATATTGTAGAAGACAACGATTTATATACTGTTCTGATTCGAATCTGTTTGGTATGTATGAAAATAATTGTTTTTCGACATAGTTGTATGCTGTTGTTTGTGTTGTTGTCGATGTTGTTTACATAAGAACTAATCATAATTGTGAAGACATACGTTGATATTGCTTTCGGGAAAGTACTAAGAGCTGCACCGGCGTCAGACTGTTCAAACCATGCTCGGTCTTCCACATAATGTATGTCGAAGAACCATTGAACATTATATAATAAACTTTTGTATTAGTTACATATGCTTAAGTGTTGCACAAAATATAATGTACTGAATTGTAACTTTAGTGTAAAATGGCAATGAAACGTTGATTGATCATTTAATAATTTTGTAGTGGCTGTTTTTCATACTCGTTAAAACAATTCGTTTTCATTATCAAACACCATACATAATGCTTGGGAAGATTGTATTTGCATGGTCAACGATGTTATGGACCAACACCAGTCTCTGTAGTTTATAACATTTTAGTTAACAGTCAGTAAAATAATGTCATAACTTAACTTCAAGTTTGATGTTACCGATAATCGTTTCTCTTTACCTTTTTATCATAGCACATGGTCTCATAGTACAAGGCTGATGTCTGGCCGTGTTGCTGAAGACGTAACATACAAATCTGAAAGCATACCACTACAACGTGAACATGGACATATTTTTCAAACGCAGATGAATTCACATAAAGTTGGCTTGCTGTTTTGTCGTTGTAATCAATATTCAATCGAAGTAAATGTATAAGAGTTTCAATGGACTGATTTCTAATGTAAAGGAAACTTTCTCAGTTCAGGATTTGACAACTTTTATTTCAAAACAGTGATTCTTAGACGGTGGCGGGACAATATCTTGAAACAGTTATAACACTAATATGTTTTAATCTGGTTGCAAATAAACAATGATTTGTAATAAATATTTGGCTTTTACGTGTACATCAACCAGGCAGCGATTGTGATATTTAAAACAAAAACGAAGCCGAATTTTGTCGAAATTATAGATTCACATAGCAATGCTCGTGTCAAATCTGAATATTAACATAAATGCATAAAGTAACCGAAAACGGTCAGTAAAATCGATGAACTATTCTTTTTAAGCTTAACTTGCATCCGTTCAAATACTGAACAAATATTCAACTCTATCCCTGAACAGCTTAATCGCATTGTCAGTACCTACCTTTCAAAAATGTATACCAATATAAAAATCGAAAGTATATAAAACACATGTGTGTCTCACTCTTTTCTTATACTTGTAAACGCATATGATTGATTTTGAATTGCGACGTTAATAAAATGAAATCAACGATGAGTACCTCGTAGACTTTATATTATTTGATTGTGCATTTAGGTGTTTTTAAAGTGTATACATTTTCGAAGATTTCGTCTTAATTATATAAGAACAGGTCAAAATTACATAACAATAAGAGGGATTCGAGACCCCAGAGATATAATCAGGAAAGCAACACACGTCATCGCTGGAAAGTCCTTGATTTAAGGCAAGTGACATAGTGCCTATACAAAAAGAGATAATGCATTCGGTATTACCACACAAGGCATTAACAAAAACAATTATTACATAAAATAAGGATAGGTTCAACGCCTTTAACTCCCAACGCAGAGGAATTGAAGGGTATATCCGGTAAAAAAGCAAGCGGAACATCACACTTCACCCAGACGTACCGGTAGCAAATGTGATAACTGCACAAGTGTACTTACATCTCCTTGAAGGCACATCTGTCTTGAAGAACAGGAGTCGGCCTTGACTGCAGACTGGCAGCTGAAGCATTCAAGGGCCACAACTCCTGAAATAGTAAAGATTTTAATGGAACTGATTAAAACAAAAAGTCGATGAATATAAATGTGTATATTTTCTTCCTAAGTGCGTTCGATCGTACATAAATAAGGTATTTACATCACAGAAGCACACAGTGCGCTATTCTTTTATCGTCTTCTTCTTCTTCTTCTTGGCGTTCGCTCTACACAGTCACACCAGTTACTTCGATTTCTTTTATCGTCATAAGTACAATTGCGTAGGTCATGTTAAAGATATGTAGCGCAATTCAGAACAAAATCATTGGATATTTAAGTCCACTTTAATTTCCGTTTCAATTGTCTGACTAATTTATCTTTAGTTCGTTATTGAAATGTATATCAATTTTAATTTTACGAGTTCATTCATGTGAACTCTACATGAAGCTAAACACGAACTGTACATGTTATTCAAGTTTGATAGACTTGATAAGTTTTATTAAAAAAAACATCAATAAAATCGAAAGCCCAAGTGGACAAAATAGGCGTACACTGTTTTCAAAGTAAATTGTACTTGAATATACCTTAGCAATGAAACGTTTATTACCACAACACAAACATGCATTATTTAATATTTTATAAATAATTAACAATAGTTTATCTATAATAATTCGAAATGTTCAATTACGTCAAATTATGATGAAGCTATTTAATTACATCAATATAGCAAGTATATTATAGCTTACATAAATTATGCATAAATATGAAAACTTGTTATAATACTTAAATTTGTACTAAGACATATTAACAAAATTCATTTCATGCGGGAAATGCTTTATTACTAGCATACATAACAGTATGCAGATGTTTAAAAATAATATCACACTATTGTATGGTAATACAATTGATTTCGTATATTATAGCTCATGCATGTAACAATAGCATCAGCATTATTTATTGCTTGCTACATATACGAAACGAAAATATAGGCAGACCAAAGTTTCTGGTGACAGTGTATTATTTAATTAAACTGATATTCTGACACGGTGTCTGTAGATATTGAAGACAGGTTATGTTACGAGATCCGCTGGTCATGAGGTACTAATTAGTGTTATGGGGATTGACCCAGTTCCTAAGTGAGCTCTCAGCTGCTTGGTTTGACGTATGAACGAATTTAATGACATATTGTACATTTATACATATGCTATACATGTGCTTGACTACGTGTCACATTCATTCCTTTCAAAGAGATGGTATAATTATAATATAAGCATAAAGCATATATATAGTCATGAACCAAGACAGCTAATGCAATAATATCCACTGGTCATGAGAAACTAAATACATGTAATGAAATGGCGACAAAACAACTACCTAACTGTACTCTCTGCTGGTTGTTTTGATGTATGAATAGTACATGAAATATGATACATCTGCGTGACTACATCAAACATTCCTCACTTTCTTAAAGAATATTTATATATTTTAAGACAAAATAAAAAAATCTTAAAATGGTCACTTCTTTGTATTATATATCTTCAAATGCGTGTAAACTTTGCTGCACTTGATAAATCTATATGAACTAAACATATCAACGCAATAACACTTGTAAAGTGGCAAGCACATAATTTTAAAATACATTACATACAAAACTAAACGCTGAATAACTGTGGACATAAGATTTCTAAGAATACATCGGCTCAAAATTACCAAAAAGATTGTCAATATATTTGACCATTTATATGTCAATTTAAATAAACCGCAATCACATCACAAGTTGATCAAATACTCGGCTGTAACGTCAGGCCTTGCCCATGGAAAAGCCAAGTTGCTGTTCATGTCGAGTCCGTTTTTGCTATGTCATTTTATATTTATACATCCAGCCAACCAGCCGAGAGTATTCAGGGTGCATGATCACTTGACTTTGCGGGGTTTACAATTAAACGTTAATGGATGTAAACACGCCGGTAAGAGGTGTTTTTTTTTCAAATAACTTTTTAAAAACAATTATTTTTAAGAAATTCAACTAGTGCATAAAAGACACTTTTTACGCTAAGGCAATGTGAAATACATCAGAATTGCTTTATTTAATACACCTGTTTTCTTTGGAAAACATTCGATGTGTACAGCATTCATATACACGGTTATGCTTCACGCAACGTGAAATGTTGGCACCGATTTCAGACGTATTCAATGATGTATTCTTAAATCTTATTATATCGGCACAAACTGCAAGAAAAACTGTCTTTTATGCAATAAAGATTTTTGCAAATTTATTTCAATTACTTGAGATATTTGCAAAAATAAAGTTCTTAACGGTGTGTTTACATTCTGTCCAGCCCGTGTGTAAACCCCTGAAAACCTCGTTAATCCTGCACCCTGGTATTGTGAAGTACTGGGTCAGTCCCCAGTTCACTTATTAGTACCTCTTGACCAGCGGATACAAGTGCATAACCTGTCTTAATAACTAGTACAGTTTTTGTTAGTATAATCATTTTAAATCAACCAGTCCAGCCTCTGCTTAAACGTTTTAGTAAAATAACCAATCTTGAATCTGGGCTGAACTAAATACACCAAATTTGGTTGCCCTGAATACTCTAAAGCCGAGACAGTTATGTATAACATCTGTCAGATAAAAAACAGTGGACTAGTTCTTACCCGTCAACTCTTCATGAACCTATCCACGAACTGTAAATGTTATTTAATACAGGTTATGAAATGTTATCTGCTGATCATGAGATACTAAAAAGTGAAATGGCGACAAACCCAGATCCTTAATGTTCTCTAGACTGGCTGGCTTGACGTATGAATGTATTAAATGCCATATTATACATTTTGACATGAGATATACAAACTCCTCTCGCACTGCATATAGTGCACATGTACATACATATGGTACAATTAGCTTGCATATATTTTAAGTTATTCGATGTGAACAATAATTTATACACAATTTTTATTTCGTGTTTTGAAGGTTATGAATGAGAACTTTATTTATCCATACTGCACTTTTTCCTCAAAATGTATACACACCAAAACACATCAAAATTGCATCGGCGAATTACTTTGGTTTTATTCATAAACAGTGTGCAATTGTCGTCGACTTCAACTATAAAAAGTATACGAATGACGTCGACCTCATTCATAAAAAGTGTGCGAATAATACAAATCAGTGCCAAAACAACAAAACTTACAGGTTGTCACGATCTTAACTATGACATCATTTTCCTCGCTTCATAATGCAAAAATGTTTTTTTTCCGTTTTCTAAATAGAGCGTTTATGCACGGAAATTTCACGTAAAATGTTCTTGTAATTTCATAACATAATGCAATTGATTTGTTGCAATACAACGCGCACTTCATTTTTGCCTATCGAAAACTAGTCGCACGTTGTGGTAATAAAAAACAACACAAGATGTATCCAAATGGTGTTAAAAAGGCGTAGATCCATGTCCCACAGCCGACGACAGGTGCATGTGTATCGTGTAACACTGGCGTGTCATTTCGGGTGAAAGTAAAATTAATGTTAATTCCAACGTACACTTATTTTCTTTGTTAGGGAGCAGCGAGATATACAAGTGTGGTCTTGGAATTTGTTGTACTATAGGATCAGCATTTAAAGTAAAATAATATAAAACTCGTGTATAACATGCTATATTCAATATGTTAATAAGTAAAAATTATGTTACTTATAATCTGGAAAGCCACTCCAAACTAATGGTAGTGTATGAATAATAAAATACGCAGCAGCATTTGTTTTCCAAAATAGACCATAAAACGCAAATAAATGCTTAACAAATAAGAATCATTGTAAGGGTCGTACTACAATCGTCCCTTGTAGCTTGAATTTAAAAATTCTCACAACATTAAGTTTATTTTAGCTCGATTGCATCGAACGCCAAAAACTAATTGAAAGGCTCTCGAGTCCGTTTCCAATGTGTCTTTTGGTGAGATCGTAAGAACGCTCCCACAGTGGGGATCGAACCCTTGACATCCCAAACGCTAGGCGGACACCATATCCACTACGCCACGGCGATTGTCACACTAATTTACTAGTCTAAATATTTACAGCATTTTTTTGTTTAGTTTAACATACACGTTTCTGGTTTACATAGTGTAAGAAACTAGACGCGGTTTTATGTTTAACAGATAACATTTGAATACGACGCACCACAATTAAATGACAATATCTATAACAGATAGAGCAGATGTTCGTCGCAATTCGTCATCACATTGTCGTCAATTTTACTAAAAATGTGTATCAAATATAAATGAATTCAATCTCACCACTATCAATTGCACAAATAAAAAGCAGGAGTATTTTTATCCGCATTTCAAAGTCCAGTGTCATCAACTCAGCCTGAATCTGTATTTATTTCGTTCATGTACATATTTATTCAGTACGAAGTTGAATTTAGAATACCTTATCTATCATGTCCCACTTTGGCTATGACCGAGTCGTTATCTGACCTGAGCAGCCCAAACACTGCCCCAGTAAAACAAAACATTGTTAAGCAACCAATAAGATTACATTTACAGTTTTGAATTATTATTGTAGCAATTGAGTTAAGTTATATTGTATCACTGTTTGTTATTTTGTCAGTTATTCAGCAAGGTTTATGAAAATATTATCTAACTGAGATTTCCATGAAAACATATTAAAGAGCCGAACAAGTGTGCATTAATTTCGTGACTTAAATGATTCAATGCTCCACATATAGGATGCATACTATTGCTTGGTATCGACTGAATGGAATGTTATGCTCTTAAATGTGTAACTAAACCAGTCAAAACGGGCATGGCGAACAGTTGTAAAATGATTTTATAACACTAGCAGCCATTGTATAACGAACACAAATGTTATGATAAACCCTCGAAAAGAACAAAGATAGCATTGTAACAATCATGACTTGTTTAACAAACAGAGGTCAAATGCGTCCGCTTGCACTGTCAAGCCTTTCGTTAATTAAACCTTACGTACGTTGGCACAATTTGTCATCTCACGCATTCTAATAGAAAAACATCCATCCCATTCAGTGGTTTGCTATGGCACCACGCAGTCCAACATAAGCAGCAATGAAACATAGCAGGCTGCATTCAATATTGCACTTCCAACGAGAACGTAAAGTTAATGCAGCTGTTTCATTATTTTGTTAATTACAATTGTATTATGCGCCACAGTTTAATAAGTGCATTATTTCTACAATATAAATTGACTAACAACATTGCAAACACAGTAAAATGTGGCAATTAAAACGTTGTTCCATTATAACAGAATGTGTTAATTATACAATAACTACACAACGTTCATGTAGTCGATGGTTGCAGGGACGGTACCTTCATATTATTAGAACATCAATTAAAGCTAAAACAACTCTCACATGTGTGGCATGTAACATTTGAAATAAAAAGCTTAGCCATATGACTTCCGTTTTTATTCCGGTATTATACGCTCAACCAGTTGATGCATGTTACATCTAGACATTTCTGAAAGCATTGCATGAGACAAACTGTGACTGTGATGTATTCTCAAACTGTATTCATATCACGGCCAACTGTGTGGCATTGCGTGCAATTTTGGACTTCTAACGAACATTTTGGCATCGTCTACTTTCAGAGAACATATACTTAAGACAATTTTCGAAAACGGTGGGAAACCTATCGCATTAAAGACTTCAATCAAATGCTTTGGGAGGTAAGGCTTGACACGGTGGGGTGCTACTTAACGTTGATGACGTTAATTCTTCGCTTGAATATGATATCGAGGGAAAATGTTTTATAATACAAGTTGCGATACTCATCTTGCAAAGAGCCGGTTTGCACATGACACAACGTTTGCATCGTTGCCAACTGACTAATATTCTTTATTTTGTTAAACCATTTGAACGGGTAAATTTGTCATATATGCAACCTGAACAGCGAAGAGACTTTTTTGATTCTGTCAAATGGATGCGTTCAACCGTTTACCTTTTAGTGTCACAATAATATATCTATTCGGAACATTACCTGTTTTTAAAGTAGCATTTTCATTCGTAATTCTTATAAAATAAGAGTAAAGCAGCTTTAATTGTTCCTGTGGTTACTTACTATCATAGCCGCATTGTACCAATGCTCGAAAGGTACCGATTCTGAAATTTTGAAAATAAATATAACAACAATTCTCCGGAGAATAGTATAAACTAAAATCGTTTGAGGTTTGCAGTATGTCAACTAAGCGTGTGTTGTGTTAGCTAACTTTCAGTTTCATATTTGTTTTATTTTTGGTAGACAAAGTGTTCTTGAATTTTTTATCTCTGCCTTTGAATTTTCATGTTTTAATAGGTAACATCATTTGATTAAAGAAGTATTTATTATTTCATAACATTAACATTTTTATTGAAGTTATTATTCAAAAGATATGGCTGCTTTTTAATGTGTTCAAAAGTATAAACAATGAAATAAATCATGATTTACGACCTTTATATCCATTATTAAAAAATGTGATGAGGTTATTCACAACAAAGGTTTTGTTCATGAATGTATGTTATATACATGTTTCAAGTTTCTCACAGGATAATTACAGCATTTCGTAAACAAACCCAATAGTTCGTAACCTGCATCTAGTCATAATTCAAAATAAAACAATAGAGGAAAACAGTGTAATGTTTACTACATTACACTTGTAATGTCAAGTGTGTTTAATTCGATAAAGGCGATATATGCACTCTTATTGCATTTTTAAATGTGAAAATGTTTATCTTTATTGGTTTACATTTAATTAAATGTAATGTTGAACATCAGTTATGGTGTAAATACATGGATTATTTCTTGGCTCTATTTGTTCACTCAGATAAATGAACCTGACATGGTTCCATATCGGTTTTTTAAATGTTACCAAAGGCACTTATAAACATGTTTAATCCTGTTTAACCTTTCGTTTTATAAACATTCTTATACAGATTCTCTTTCAAGTTAAAACGTTGAAGTGTATTTATCTTTTATTCACCTGATTGCACAAACAATGCTAATGTGTTCTCTCACGTGAAAAGAAAACATTTGCCGATGGAACATTTTTGCGCGTTTGACATATGATTGGCATTTCATTCAATATGAACAAGATTTGCACGCAGATGTCTTTAAAATTATTTTGACACTCATTTTTCACGGCATGCTAATCTTTGTGCACTTTCCATATTTAAATGTATAGCTAAACGTGCAGTGTGCAAGATAGCGAAAGCATTTTTGATATCGAATACTGTATATACTCATGCTTATGTTAACATGTTTACCTGCAATATTGTTAATGTCGCTGTCATTTTATATACGAGGATTTTAGATAACTAAATTATTTAAATGACCTAGAAACTCGACTCTTTTGAAATTACTTTTATTTGGTTTGTATTAAAGTGTGCACGGATTCAATCTTAGATCCCTCTGAAATCGTGTGAGTATTTAGGAAATAACAAAGTAAAAAGCGAAACAGAAATACAGTGTTTCGATATGTCAAGATTAAATGCGCATTTATGCCAACAACGTTTGTATATATAACAACAACTCCGCAAATCTCCGAGAAACTTTCTTTAAATATTATACATTACATTTTAATATAATAAGTATATGCATTTTAAATGTACACTTTAGCGTGTCTTATGCATTTGCATTTGCTCATGTTTTTCTGAAACAAACATAAGAGCATTTACGTATTTCCTTTCTTTAAAATACGTGCCATTATGCAAAACGTTAATTTCCACGGTTAACATCCATTTCAATAAGACATTTTAATGGATAATCCGACTTAAAAATTACATATCTACGTTGAGGAAACCAATATATCAAAATATCAGTGCCATTGCTTTGCTGTAATATTACAGAGCATTATGTTGCATGTATTTGCTGAAGTTGGAATCACGTCTGATTCACCACAAATCGCAATCTTACGTTTAATTTCGTGCTAAAAGGGGAATTAAAAAGCTACACTAAATAATGAAAACTATCAATTATAAGGTACACACGGGACCTCAGATGTATTTTTAGTGTGATGTTTTATTTAACCGAACAAACATCATACACAATGGCAAAAATAAAATAAAGGGATGGATTGAAAAATACCGCCTTTTAAAAATTCCTCTATTATAGAATATAATGCTTATTTCCATTCCCAAATTAAACCACTTTCTCAGAAAAAGCTCGTATAAATGTCTCCATATTCGTGAACGTTCGCCTGATATATTGTTAATTACATATTGACAAAATCAAATGGGTAACTTTTGCTATACATTATCAAATCTTTGAACGTTTTAAAAACAATACATTAAATATAAACACTCAGTAGATGCGAGAAACTGGGCAATCACTTCCATCCATTTCAAAGCGTTCACGGAAGTCGTTATAACATTGATTTGAATAGTTGTATGTGCCAAAAAGAAAATGAAATATCCATTATTTCATTCACACAATGAAGATGCACAATCAAGATTCAGGGATTTTAATGTTTGTATTGCGTGCAGTCATGCAAAATGTCACCCATATGGGACACCTTTTGATGTTGAGCTAGACATCACGTCCTCTATGTGAGTAAATTACAGGATCTTAATAGATATATCAATATTTAAATTACAGCGTTTTGTTTTTTTGTTATTATAACACGCACATACGCCTATGTATACGTTATGTAACAGTTAATCAAATCTTATCTGTAACAGTTTTATTACAATATGATAGCATTCATCGAGCTGCTATCTTATAACATTAGAATACCAATGTATAACAGCTGTTTTTTTTATTGCATAACAACATTACCTTACAGCTAAAATAGTACGTACTTATAACAATATTAATAATTTACATATATACTCGTATTACAATAAAACGTTTTTGCTCAATAACCATATTATGTTTGTTTAACCATATAAAAAATCCAGCATCAGTGTATGCAATAGGTTTGTATGCTGATTATATTAACTAGTGCAATTGCTTCTCATATAAATAATTATAATTCACAAACATACTTTAGATATTAAAAAACACAAATATCAACAACAAACTATCTATTTACAGTATTAGGCAAATTTTTCTGTTCATAAACGTGGTTTTCATAAAGTTTCAGATTATGAACGGTTTCCCAACACGCAGACGTTATACAAACATAACACACCCTGTGGTCTTCTTGGTACACACACGTGTATCGTCTGCGCTAAAGCATTCTACATAGATGCTAACTTTTAACCGGATCATATCGACATTCTCAAACCTACCGAGGACTTTCCGGTTATCAACGATCAACGTTCGCCGATTACCAATACCTGAAATGTTGCTCAATCAATAAACAATGATTAAAACGAATAACATGCTCAAGCGTCTTAGTTCTAAGGCACAGACAAGCAAGCATCAATGCAAATTACGAGGATAATACTAATTTAAAACACGGGAAGGAGAAAAGAGAGTGGCTTTGCCTAAGTTCGATTATGCAAAGCTTTTTAAAGAATACATATTTCGCAATCAAAAAAACTGACGACCCGATTATGTTCCGACGTCGGTAGTAGCAACTTTACATGATGTCGTCTTTAGCAGCAGCAAGAAGACGGCGATCGCATGTGGAATCCGCCTAAATAAGGATGCGTCTCCTTGATCTGCGGCGTACGGCGTTGTAAGATCTCTCCATGAACTTGTTAAGAAATATGCAACTCTAACATCATATGATCCTGAGATTGAACTGGCACAAGCATCAGCGTCGACAACCAGTGTGAACCCAATGAAAGACCAGTATGGGTGTTATTTGGGTCATATGCTCAAACGATCCTCATTCGTTCAGGAGACGTTGAAGTTAACCCAAGCCACTCAACAGAAACTCAAATAATCTTAGATGCGATTAGTGAATCAAACGCGATCATGAAAACCGCATTGGATATAGTTAAAAGTGAAATTAAACAAATGAGGCATGATATATCTATTTTAAAACACGAATTCGGCGTATTACAAGGTAAGGTGAGAGATGTTGACCAGAAACAGGGATCAGTAGGGATAACATTGAATAACCTTGATTAGAAATTTGAAAAACTTAGACATGATACATGTAGTGAACTAGTCATGAATGATGTTGAGCATCTGTCTAACCGTTATGAACAAGATAGTGAGCGAGTTGATTTTATCGAGCAGCAAATAAATCGGATGGAAGCCGAAAACCTGAAATGTTCATTGCGAATTTTGGGTCTACCAGAACATAAAAGAGAAACTAAATCACTGAAGTGTTAGATGAAAACCTTTTTAGTCTATTGGATACGAATGAGAACATAAGCAGCAGCTGTCTTACAGGTACAAAACGTATAGGTGAACCGTCGCCAAGCAGAACTAGAATGGTTTTAGTGAACTTTGAACACTATGCTGATAAGCTCAAGTTGTTTGGATATAGAGATACCCTTCGTAATAACAAAATTTAAATGTATACTTTAGCTAAATAAAGTATAATAAAGCTTTAAGATTTTTTCCCACAAGTTTTGGTTATGAAAGAAATATTATTGTATATGTCGTGTTTCTTTTCTTTTTTTGTATTTGAATGTCTACTATACACACTGATGTTGCAAAGTTAAAGCCTTACTATTGTATACATCAAGGCCTAGTATAAAGCCAGTGCAAACGAATGACAAAGCTCACATTTAGCTATAAATCACGCACTGAAAAGTGAAATTACACAAATTACAACATATTCAACAACAGCAACAAACAGCACTTGTATCAATTTCTAAGTTCTTGGAACGGTAAATATAAAACACATTTGGGGCTAAAACCGTTTGAAAAGCACACCGAACTTCGCGATATAGATAGATTAAAAACAAACCCAAGCATCAAATTGTGTAATGTTCTTTTGTATAGCAACAATTTATGTTTATCCAGTTTTTGACATTCAACGTTAGTTATGCTTTGTTGCCATTTAACATGTATTTCTATGTCAATTTTAAATGATAGTTTTATGTTTTATATCTGCGTTGTATGTTGTCCTGTAATGTTCAGGCGATGGATCTTGAATAAATTTTAAAACAACTAGTGGTTGTTAACAACAATTTCTCTCCTGATGATGTCGATTTGGTTTCTTTTTGTCTTCAAATAGTCTGTTAACCTATTTCCATATTTTGCTTTAAATCATGACTACTACAACATAGAACGCAATCATTTGAACGTTGTTCCTTTCATGGAAATATATTCACCATATTAGCACTTTATTACAAATGTAAAACAGCAATTGTCAGGACAAACTATGTTATTGTTTTATCCACTACAAGTCTAATATGATTTGCTTCCCGGCCATTAGACCGTGTACCGTTACTATGACAAGCCTGTGCAAAACAAACGCAACACGCTGTGGACATTAAAACGGATTCTGAAACACTATTCTTAACGTGCATAAGGATGATTTGCGAATCATCTTAAGAATATAACGTTAACTAGACATTTGTGTTTGTTGAAATTTTAAATTATTAGACACAGACAACATGCTTCCAAAGTATAAGCAGTAAACATATTCAATTCACAACTAATAAGAAGGTTCAAGGTAAAACTGCATAAAGGGGCATGTCCAGGCATACCTTTGGAACGAGTATTTGCTTTACGATATTATGCCAAAACACCCCATACAAGTTATGCATCATGTGAAGCAAATACATTGTCATATCATTACTGTCGTAATTTAAATGAAACTCCGTAAATATACCGTTCGCTGAATTGAGTACATTAGAAAAACTAACAGCATACCTAGCGGGAGGAAAGGCCATGTATCAATTTCTCTCCAGGAACAAAAATATTATGAAATCCCACTGATACACTAACCGAAGACTGAAAGCTAAACAGTCCGATATCCGATGGATGTCAGAGTTCATGAGATGAAACTCTTTGTGTTTAATATACTCGTGTAATGATATTTCCTGCATTGCATTTTACACCATTTATACGTTAAATAAAGCAATTACACATTATAAAATGACAGTAAAGGTTTAAATTCAATGAATGCTTTGAAACGATGTTGTCTTGCATCCTTACTGTGTAATTGGCAGTAAAATCATTCTGTTATATTTGATAGTTATCTATGGCATAAATTGCAGTTGTAGTGTTAAAAGCAGCAGTAATACAAAAAATTCATGCAATAAAACACCAGAAACGAACGTAGCATTTCAAGCCGCATAAATAAGTGTAATAAGAACAGCAGTTATATCAATAACATTATAAGACGCAACAGTAATGTTAGCAGTACCTTGAACAGCAGAAAACAAACATGTATTAAAAGTAGTACTAATGTAATAATTTGTTCTGACTTATTCCGAAAGTGAACAAACAAAATTCTGGCGTAATTCCGGACAATGATCTTGTAATAAAAAGTAAACACTTCGCTTAGTATTGTAGCATTTCTGATCAGGGTCAAGTAGTGTAAATACACGTCGCTTTGCATTGACGCATTTCCTGACCAGGCATAGGTGCTTATATGCGAGTAAAATTCCTTGCGCATTGACACATTCCCTGACCAGTGTGACGCACTACAGTGTAAATGGATCTTGTTGTTTACAAACAAGGGTCTTTAACTTACGTATGCATTCCATTTCGCTGGGAATATGCTCCTTCCCTGACCAAGTTCATGTACAACGGTGTAATGACTCTTACAAAACCAAAACAATACAACAAAATAACTTAAAAACTGTTAAGAGAGAAAAACAATCAATAAAATATAAGACATACAATTCTGTAATAACAACATTGTCAAAAAGAAGCATATTTCATATGAGAAATGTCAAATGGTAGCTTCATAGGTCTCTTACCAACGTGAACATGACACTGTATAATTAACATGAACAAACACAAGCATAAGTATAATATATATGCATACGTTATATACTTTTGCAACTCAATGACTTTGAAAATCATTGGTTTGAATGGTTAAATACTAATTTATTTTGGACTGGACAGTTAATTTTATTTAACTGGTTTAACTTTTAGATGGTTTTTATGCAAAAATGCCATCATTCGATTTATGTTTATTTATTTGACAACTGTGTTATGTGAATGCATGTTTCTCTTATTATACGTTTTCGATCTCTGAGATTTCTCGTCCCATTTTTGAGACACATTAACAGATATATGTTGTGACACTTTGGCGTATTCAGAAGGCGTTTTCAGTTGTTGTCTTAAGAATATTTCATGTTTTCAGAAGCCATAAAATACATAACTGCTTTTCCGAATTAAGAATGCTACATACATTTGTCATTTTATCAGATATATCCATAATGGATGAAATCAATGGCATGCTCTATGTAACAAACTTATTCTTGAACTGATGTTTATTGGCAAAATTCCACACAATGTCTTTGCTTTAATACATACAATAGCTGATGTAACTAAGAATTAAATTTGCATATGTGTAGAGACGTGCACACACAAAAGCACACACAGAGACAAAAGCCAAAACAAAAAAGAACTAGAAAATAAAACGCATAATTGTATCTGTTTCTCTGCTAAAACCTTTTTATTTTTAGATAAATATCTGTTTTTTCGAAAACATTATTTTCGAAGCATGCGAAATCGTGACACATTATTATACATTTGATTTTTTTTTCATTTTAAAAATGCACTACCTTCCAAGATATTTCTGCATAACTCATTTTAACGCTGTATACTAAATAACTTTCTATTTTGGAAAATTAGAAATGTTTTTGGTTGTGAAGATGTGCATATTGTCTATCTGCATAATGACTTTCTTAAGAGGCATCATGTGCACAAAAACTAACATCTTATAAAATATCATGTCGTGTGTATAAATACAATATAAACACAATGAAACTCTAATTGCGTCAACAGGAGATCATTCGTTTCATCATTAATGGGTTCTTTTTTTTGGACAAGTGAACAATTGCCATACATTTAGATACAGAACAAAAGAAAATAAATAAGTGTGTACAATACATACGTGGAGGACATGACTATACTTTGAAAAAAAACATTGTTATTCATAACACAAATCGTAGAATAAACTTTACGTTGATAAATGTAGTTTGAACATGTAAGGACTGAACATTTCCTCACGACCAACATACACTTTCAACACTATAACCAACGCGTTCTAGCTCAATCCTCTTTACTATGAATATATAACATTAGTTTATAACATGATGCATGCGTTCAGATCGCAGAAAATATGGTGTGTGATAAGAGTTATTTCTGATTAATGTTTTTAATTTTTAACACAGCTTTGTGAGTACATTTTCAATTATATTTTGCGATGGGTGTTCTTCGCGTTGAAAAATAGTTTTGACTTTTGATTGATGATGTTAAAGTGTGATGTAAAAATCTCTTCAGCAATGTTCGTTTCATTTCCACACGGGTGATCAGTTCTAAAACAATAAAAGTACTCGCGAAAAGTCAACGTAATAGACACTTGGTTATATAAAAAATGTGTTGGCTTGGTCGATGTCACCGTTGATTTAATCATTACTGTGATGAAAACACTCTTAATTATTTTTGGTTCAAAGATTTATTCAGATATGCGAAGTATCTAAGAGTGTTTTATAGACGGGCTATATTACAACAATAGAGACTGTTATTTGATTTAAAGATTGATATTAAGTGGTTCTATGTTTCAAAGTAAGAAGCATTGTCAAAATAAGAATATTGGTTATTTAACTGCTGTCAAAGTTGTGAATTTTAGGAGAGTTTGCAAACACGAAGGTACGACATGATCCTACCGTAATAACACTAAGGTTTCGGACACCATACATTTTCTTAATTTTTATTCAAAATATTATTTTTGTGTAAGTCTAATCTTTCGGCCTTACGGGTTTCATTCATAATAAATGACTCTAAATTCTCGGACCGTTTATCTTACAATGCTATTTAACACAATATCTGCCATATTGCGCTACAGTAATCTGGTGACACTAAAATCATGCGTTTTAACAATCGGATTAAGGTCATAAAGCCTGGCAGACGAATGCCTTAAGGCAATGGGCCATAACATATGCGTTGGTAGGTTAATAACTATGTATACATGTAACAGCTTAAAGTGAAACATATATAAAAGTAATGTATACTTACGGCGTGGTATTATACATGTACGTGCTATTATTCGTTAAAACAATTGACGCTTTACACATTGCATTCCCGTATCCGATCGTCAATATTTTTAGAGTATCTCTAAATTTTGAACATCGTTATTTAGTATCTCTTTATTTTTGGACATCCATATTTTTTGTCTCTTAAATGTCGGACACCTGTTTTTTTAAATATGTGTGTACCTAAATAATTTGTAAGGTTTGTAAACTTGTATGAATAACGGTATTTGTGTGTGTTTGTTAGACTGTTCGAAAGAATGTATAGTATTTTACTAGTCTAATGCTAAATTATGTATAAATCTAAATTGAAGCATAACTGTTTAAATACGTAAATCAGTATCTAGAAATTCACATATATGAAAAAGAGAGGAAAAAAACGAAACTTGGCAAATTCCGAAAAATACTATAACACAAACAATGATACTGATTATGGTGCCTCCATTGGTTCTAATCGATACAATACTCACACAATCAGACGTGTTTTATGGGCACCTCTATATAGTTTGTTGAGTATACAATAAATCTGCAATGTCAAGGGTACCGGTTTTCTTTGATTTTTCATACATGTTTACAAGTATCATGCAATTCCAAAAGACCTGATTATTGCAAGTGTAATTGCCTGCGTTAGCTTTTATATGTCAGTGAAATCAAACTTTTAAATCTTCGTAAGACATCTGATTAGACGCTAGATTAAGTAGATATTTCAATTGATACGAAATTATAAGTGCAAATGAAACAAAAGTGTCTTTTAGAAGAGAACACAATCAAGAACATTCTCAACATCAAAATTATGATGATCACATACACAAAATAAAGGAACTGACCATTTAGTTTGTTTAACATGTATATGAAAACACTCAGAAAACATGAAGCAACGTTTTACTGGCTGGATTCGTACGTGTTAAGTTAGAGCTCGATTGGGCTTTGCCCACTCACTGTATTGGGTTGCTAAGAAACAAACTTTTCTATATGGAACATCAATGTCGACTGGATTCTCTTTTAATTAGTAAAATATATTTGGCATGACAGTGTTCAGGTAATCATACTTTTTATACAACACTAGATTATTATGAGCAATGGAGACGCTCGCTCCCCTCGATTAGCTATACACGTTTAAAGTTTATATTCTTCATTGTTTGTGTTCGCGGTTATTGATAAAGTTTTATATTCGACATCTTTTGAAATAGTTAACTTTATTTAAAACGTTAGCATGCACCATTAGAATTCTTGATTTATGTGTAATATTGCAAAAATATAAGAGATCTTTTAGAAGAAAAATTGTGGTTAACGCCTGGAAAAAAAGTAAGTGACCAATTGTCTATACAATTCAAGACACAATGCACACGATGCAAACATTACATATGAAATGATGATTTAAAAATGTGGTCATCGCCTGGGAACGGTTAATGAAAAACATAAGGGATTTGAAACGGTCTATGTTTCGCCTAACCTCAACGATCAACAGTTTACATCAACGTCGGTGTTATCCTAAAAGAGCTCGACATTGTTAACCTGATAGTTGAAGCAAAGTGTCATACTTGAGAAAGCACACGTTGCATCGTTTAACATTAGTGTTTTTTTTGTATTGGAATAATTTTTAATATTCACCAAGAGTATTTTCACAATAATCTGATTAATCTTTAAAAAAAATCCTTAACTCGAAAAAGCATAGTGAACGGTAAAGAAACGACTATTTCATTATATTAAATTACCGAAAGCTAGAAATGTATAAGGACAGATGCGTTTGACGATTGCCTCAAAATTAAACATATATTGAACTAAATTTTGTTTCAAAATGATAAGTATTGTTTCACTCTAGTAGTACTTTCTATTATTTCTTGCTCGTTTCAGATGTGATTTAAACTTCGCATTATTGCAAGTTTTTTCCACTGCAATTTACAATTTGAACATGCGTTCTATCCGGGATCCTTAAACTACGACAAATGTTTCAATCCCATTAACGGAATTCAAGCAACTGACAAGACAACTTCCAGAGACGACGAGAACTGCTTTAATGTCCCAAACAGATTGCAATCGGACAATTTAACAAAGAAATATTTACACTCGCCAATCCACTTAATATTTACAGACAATTATGCGATAGCTGTGTCTATGGAGCAACAATAATTAAGTGGGGTCAACGATAACAAATTACTGGATCTTTGTTTTACAATGAACTGAATGTTTTAAACATATGTTTCTTTTTGTTACTTTTGTGTACTTGAATGTTAACAAAATACATGGATTTAGCAATGTTAACCAATATCTATTGTGAAAATTTTGGAATAATGGAATATCCAAAACCATTTTCAGGAAACAATATTCTGTAACCATCCACTATTTTTCAAGTTGATAACCTATACAATACATCAAGATACATATACCGCAATACTAAACGCAATACAATTGTAGTTACCCCCGTGGAATGGTCAATACAAAGCATTATGGGTTAAAACATGTTTACATGTTTGCATAATCTCACACGTAGCCAACATATAAGTACTGAAAGGTGAAAGAAGAAAATTGACAACCTAGATATAACCCACAAAAAGCCTTTTTAGAAGCCTTCAAATGTCACATCTTGTTATTGTTTTCATGGCTCATTATGTTCGTATCCTCTATATATGGATTCATTTTCAGACAGGCTTTTAAATAGTAACGGCAAAATGTCGCAAGGTCAAATAGCAAGACAGTAACATATTCTGTCGAGACTATACATTTGTAATCAACAAAATGAATATCTGCCAATATGCTGTAATTTTAACATAATTAAAATTGTTTATGTTATATTAGTTATTCAGAAACAAAGATGTATATGGTAAGTGTATAACGATGGCGACAACAATATTTGTAACAACAAAACAGGAAGATATTTGACAGCACATACATGTACCTAGAAAATAAACCCTGTTTATTGGATTTGTAAGGCTTTATCTATAAGATGATGGTATTTTTTTTTAATTAATTGAGCATTACCAAAAAAATCAAAGTATGTATAAACTTATGAAATACATAAATACGTATTGACAACATATACTTATTTTGTAAAAATTACATGGTTTCGGATTAAGGCAACATTCCGTTACACATATTCGTGGGTAGTCGTTAGATGATTAAAAAAATAATATCAGTAAACATCTTTACTGTACTACAAATAAGAATGTACAAGGTAGAATTGCACGAACGGGTAAGTATCAGGACACTTATCTAATTATACCACAAAACGGTTCAACTTACGCAAGCACAAATGAATCCTTACATTTGTTTCATCCAATAAAGGTTTCAGACGGGACAATTTACAGCTTCTTCGATCAATTAATAACACTAGAATGAACTGCGATTGTGTCATCGCAAATAGAAATAAATAAGAGCTTGATTCCATGGAGTCAAGTAGTGCCAGATAAAGGCGATAAATGGACACGCTGATTTCGACGAAAATGTAGTTAGAATAATAAGTTTACTACGCCAGAAGACGAGGAGGAATTTTTATTCACTAAATGATGAATCGTCAATTATGGAACCACTGAAAAGTACAATGAAAAGCTTTTACAATCTATCAAAGATTTTATCAGCGATAAAAAATATGTATATGTCTCTCTCTCTCTCTCTNAATAATACGCTAGTACATAATCAAATGATATTTGAATCTGTTGTCTTGTTTTGTATTGCAATTACATTAACCATTGTTAATGTTGAATATTTTGTTACTAAATTCTGCTTTACACTGATCATGGCGATATGTTTTGTTTGAATGTTATATTTCCACTTGATTAGTTGGTCAAATATAAACAAAGTAAAACATCAGGTGCAATAGCATGAGAGAAACATTTTATACCTTGAGGTTCTTTATTTATGTTAATGAACTAATTGAAAACAGAATAACAAAACATATGTTATGGACATGGCACACAAATACACGCAAATACAATACACACACACACACACACACACACACACATGAATAGAATGAGGGTTAAGCTTGTTTCTGTGAGCTGCAAACCTCACGCTTGACGCAGACTTATTAACCAAACATGTACGTTTAAATAATAATAACATTATAGAATTACAATTCACATGAAATAGAAATAAACGAGAATACATTTTCATTACATTATAATTTAACTACAAAATGGTTGGATGCAAAAAAGAGCAACATTATCGTAAATTGTATAAGCCAAACTAACATAGCTTTGTTGTGTATGCTTATTCGAATGCATTTGCAATTTTCTTCTTCGAACTGCGGATAAATCCGTTTATACCAATGCACAATTGCACGATGAGGACGAATGATGAGTATTTATTTGTTGGTTGAGTTCATTCACGAGATTTAGATGAAAACTACTACAGGAGAATCAGTCTTGCAAATGTCTATGCCCCATTACCACTAATTCGTATAAATGTTCGAATAAGTTCGTTTCGTCCCGAAAGAACAATGCAGATGTGAATGAATAATTCAGCAGATTTATATACCAATTCATTCCGTGAGTTATAATAACAGAATCACAATTCAAATTAAAAAACAAAATAAGTGAGAATACTTTTCAATTACTTAATAATTTAACTACACAATGCAAACAACAGCAACATTATCGTAAATTGTAGAGGCACGATGAAATAAAACTAAGATAAATACAAACTATATTTCATCATTCAATACAAAAGCTTTAGAGACATAGAATTATATGATTTAAACAGACATATCATCGTTATGAATTGTCAATGAAGCAACAATAATGGTTGAATAAGCCCAAATGACATACCATATTATGCTTCTTTGCCAGCTAGTAAATTCTGTATTATCCTCCATTACATAGGCAATCAATTGCCTTTAAAAAATATTAACCGATTCTTTTCTGGTAATGTTTCTGGAATTTTATTATTCATATACATATAGAGAATAATAGGTTAGTGTTGATTATAGTTCAGGTTTATCATGCCAGGCTTAGAAAACAAAAAGCATATTGCCCCAAGCCATATGTATAATTATATTTACATAACCAGTTTTTATTTTCGTGTTTACACGTTATGTGACTGCACCACATAACAATGAAAACGTAAACAAAAGTATTGCCAAATCATGCATATTACCGTTCATATTCAAAACATGCAGAGTACATGCTGTATAATGCCAATATAACGCTCTAAAATATTTTGTCAACTATTGAAACTGAAATTGATAACATATACGGAACATACTTGTGGTAAATGAATCGCAGATGTGCATTGCATATTCAAAAATGTGAATAGTGTTATTTATGTCTGTAATTCAATGCGCGCGTAATTGAAATATAACGAGTATGTCTCAAGTATGGAGTACGTCATCATAAGTCGAGGCGTAGACTTTTTCTGAACAATACAATCCAACAGTTTAATCGGTATTTTACAACTCGCGTGTAAACATTTATGAAAAAACCTCGTGTCGTTACAGTACGCCAGGTATGTCGTTAATATGATTTATATCAATGAAAATGTCAAGGTCGATAACGAAACAAGCTGGTAATAATTTCGATTTATGTATGTATGTATGTTTCGATTAAATTTCGACCTTGACATAGGGAGAGATCCTATTATTGGGTAATATGGTATCAAATGAATAACGGACGGAAATTAACTACTCTGCAAATCGCTACGACTCCACACTTAAATAGTTTTATATTATAAATAAGTATATATCATTCAAAAGTATCGTCATAGTATGTGCAGTCCATACATCTGTAGAGTTCATTTGTGATTATGAAACAAACGTGTGGGGTTGAGTCTATTTTTATTATAAAACTTGAGCTGCATATGTTGTTTGGAAAATGATCAAAAGTACCCTGGTATCGTTTCATGTGTAATTAGAACTTAATTTGTTTAAAAGATAACATGAATAGCAGTGCATACGTCAAACGAATTTGTTTTTGAACAAATCTTTTGTTGCACATTCAAAACGCTTAAGTGTGAAACAATTCACAAATTGTAGCTTTAATTTATGTTTGTTTAATATTTCAACTAATAAAATGTTATATATGCTTAATTAGGATGTGGTTGACAATGTGATCACTACAGAGGTAAACATTTTCAGTTGAAAAGTAAAAGAACATTATAAACAAGGGTGCGAAATTACACTATGGACGTAGTGATACACTGAAAACGCTCTTCGTTGCTTTGTTTTGTTTTAAATGAAAGCGAAACAATACATGTGATGAATATATTAAAAATGTTTCTTTTGATTTCATGAAAATAGTTTGACAAATTGTATAGCAGTTTGAACGGTTGAGTGGTTTCGGCAATATATTGTTTGTAATACATTCGATCCCCTTTGCTATAATTGCTCCTTTTATGAATTTAAAACCATTCCTGTCATACTGGTCGTCGGTGTACATTATTAGAGACAACACATAATGGTAGTTATTATCCACATTTAGCTTGTTTGACACGAATTAGACAGTGTGCCCTTAAACGTGTTATATTGTTTAAAATGTGTTTATATTGTGCTTAAGTATGTTTGTTCATGTTTAGGTCTGTTTGATTTTGGAATAGCATTACAGACATATCATATGTGAATGAATATACACACATATATATAAAATGAATAAACTATTATTTCATATTTGTGCGTTTTTTTACCAAATTCCCAAACATATCTTTATTTATACAATGTAACGTATATCGTTGGAAATAGTTATATAGTGACATGTATACCTAAGTCGTTTATGTAACGTTTTACTAGATTTTGCACTTGACCTTAAGTTAATCCTGCTAAGTCGAAGCTATTTGCAAACAAATTAATTTAGCAAAGAACGGATGATTTCTCTAACAGCGTTGTTGACATCTCACCAGTAGATTACATTTAGTGCGGTAGGGTGTTACGTTAAGCTCTGCTAGAACAGTTGATATCGATCAAAACACGATGTTCAAACGAAAAATGCTAAGTAGAAACATATACGCCGTTCTCAAACGTGCTTTAAACTCAATCAATCTGCGGATAGGCGATGATGATAACGGAATTTAGTCGAATAAGCAAAACCTGTTTACCAAATATATATTTTGCTCACAAGTCGATAAATTGGCCGTAAAATAACATTGCATTTGTATGTAATTGTGTGCCTTATTCCTATATTGTTTAAAAAATAAAAGTCAAACACTTAAACTATTATTTTGACTTGTCGAAAACGAAATCCAAGTTTGCAAGCATTTGCTATAATACCTAAGTAACAGAACATGGCTTCATTAATAAATTAACATACAGGGGTTCATCTACATATACAATAAACATAATACAGAAAGATGTGCATGGACGTTATAGCTATAGATTAACGGTAGACAGATAATCACCGTCTTAAGTCAAGTTAAATCATTACATGGTTTATTTGCTCCCTCCTACGCTATATACAAGTTCAAACCGAGGTAAATATTACTTCTTGAGCTCTCTCCACATAGATGAGATTTACTTTGAACGCTCTTGAAATGTGCATGGTTAATGAATAATCGAATAGTGGGATTACTCGCTCTTTCCAGTCGATACTACGTTCATTATGCCATTGCTGGATAACCGTTCATATTTAAATACCAGCCCATGTATCCAAGTCATTTCTGCTAGCATTAACCGTTTCAGAAGATATATTTAGTTTACCAAGACATTGTCAATTTGATTTATATATTGATGTTATTTCTACCTATGCGCCCATAGCTGTTCGTTTCAACTGCTTAAATTATTCAATGTTAAAATATTGTGAATTAATTGATAATCCTTCAAGAATAATTTTTTGTTTTCAACAACTGCTTGAATACCTTTAGTATGTTGGGTATTTGAGGCATACGTTAATGTAAAAAATACTTGCCGTATTTAAAACTACTCTATTGAGAATTATGCTTGAGAAAATCTACACTATCTCTTAGATAAATATGAACATTTTAAAGGAAGGGTTTGAGTAAATTATTATAAAGACGCATTTAACGCCTGCTTTTCGGGAGCAGCAACAGTTTGTCATAGTGGTTAATCATTTGGATCTGAAGTTCCAATATTCTCAGAATTGCGATCGTTTTAAATATGTGTCATTATGTTACTTTAAGGAGTGCAAGGCAAATCATAAAACATACTTAACCGACATTCAAAGTTTAAAAGATAAGTAGACTCATCTTGCGTTATACCGCTTGATTTCACGATACGGCGTTTTATTTTGTTTGGTGTATGGTGTTAATCATAATTAGAAAGTAATTGATGGTGTGAAGTATTTTCCAAAATGTCATAAATATCGCTTTGATACAAATTAACATCAATAATAACAAAGACGCCGCCGTTATATATATATAATAGTTGAAATAGTATCTTCCAGATATCAAATATATCTATCAGGTATTTTAGTCATAGTATAGCTAGACATAATAAACCTTGACATTAAAATGCAATTTAACCTCTACGCCAACGTCAGTTTCTTAAATATCTTACACATTATGTCTCGAATGTAAAAACCTTTTGTAAATAAAAATTAAAAGCAATTTCCAAATCATCGCTCAGCGTAAAAAAAAATAACACATGTTAAAATTGTCAATGTATACGTTTTTTTCTGTAAGGTATACATGATTGCTGAAATGTGTAATTAGTATCATTTAGTTTTGTTTTAACACTGATTGTAATTACATATAAATGTGTAATAAAAATGTATATGTACCTATGAATGGTCTTACTAAAAGAACACGATATTTCCACTTTAGAATACTTTCTACTGTATAAGAATTCCGTATTTAACTGTGTCAAAAACGTTTCCGTATTCAACTGATGGAAAAACGGACAACTGTTCGATGTTATGTATCGTAAATATCCTTAACGTTTCGAGTGACAATATGAATGTCATGCTTGTTATTTAAGTTACGGCACTAGACTGTGTACGTCACACTAAGTATCCTGCGCTTAAGCTTAACATGCGATTAAATGTCATGTCATAATTGGCGAATTAATTTATCTGATTGTTGTTGTACCGTGTTGTCGTGTTGATGTAATTTAATATACAAACACACAAGAACGATACTTTATGTCACAAGTTGGTGCCTAAAAACCTGCAAACACGATAAAACGACTATCCGAGGCGCAAACATAACTCCAATCCACTGTTTCCTGGTTCAGTTCTCGGTCAAGACACTGGAATTTTAAGAAACCATTGAAGCTTATTTCCAGGAAAATTATAAAGTAATCATGACGGAAAATGCCATAGCTTGACAACTCCATGTTATTTACAAAACCTGGGTCATTTGTCGGTGAATACCGTCTACAAGAATTCGATGTGAACCTTCTTTCGTGATGCATCGTTGGCTCCAGTCAGTGAATATGTAAAAATTCGTCTTTTCAGCACGAATGAACTTTTCTTTACATTGCATTGTTTAAAATGGCTAATCGATTAAGTGTGGCAGACCAAATACGATTCCTTTTGGTGTTTGGTAACACCAGTCGTCTGTTAATAGATACTTAAACTGCAAGTCTTTGATATATCTGCCAATTTACTCAATCGATTGAGTGCGGCTCCGAAATGTAAGGTTATCGTATCCATCTAAGTAGTATTATACTGACTACGTCTGCAGCAACAACTGCGTCACAATGTCTTACTTTAATACCAATGTTAGTATTAAATTACTTTCTGATACAAATGGACTAGCCCTAAGTCAACGAATCCTTGTCCGAAAACAGATGGACAGTATACTATAAAATAGCGGTTAAACACATATTAAAATGTAAAAATCAATAATCTATCAGTGGGAATCAATTACATGAAAAAGACCAAGTCCTGCGAAACGCGTATAGTCCAATCAAAATGCAGCAACAACGCCAAAAGTAGCCGAATACATATTGTGGAAAGGCAATACTATAACATATAAATAGAAATAGCTACAATAAAACTATATAAAAATTGCCAGGAAAGAATTCGTTAGTCTTTAATGTAATAAAATCGATTACCTGTAATACAGGAAAAAGCATACAATACAATAAATAGTAGCACAAACGCATAGGGTATTTAGACTTAAACAAATGGTATGTTTTCTCTTATTATATATTAAGCTGGTCAGTCTCCATCAATTGTCATTGTTGTATGTAGGTTGGGTTTATGTATTATGCTCACTTTATTGCAAACATGCTATTACAGTACTTTGAGATATTTTTTAATATGTTTTTACGCCTAGTTTGACAATAGAAGATTTTTTTCTTATGTTCGTCCAAGGTTTTAGTTTTAGTTTTTTTTAATTTTGAGTGTTACCATAAATTTATCTTATTTCTTCCGTAACGTTTCTTAAAATTTGAATGTAATGGGCGTAATTTGAAGGTAATACATGTACATATGTCTGTAAGCATGACGTGAATCGTTTTTACTTCAGTTGAAAAAATGAAACCGAACATCGATGTGCTATTTTATAATATATGAAGAACATGTGTGGTGAAAAGGATTATCTTGATGTGTATTAAGCATTCAAATTCTGTAGTATTATCAAACATATGAATTAGACATGATTAATCTAATAAACCATTGAAAACAATATTGTTTTAATAAAAAATGACTTCGAAAAAAATGATGCAATATATGGTGCGCAAATAAAAATGTACATCTGTATTACTGCATACGTTAACTGTATTGCTAACGATAGTGAAATCATTCTTCTATGACAAAGGAGTCATTCTTATATGAGATATTTGCAATATCGCGAATTCAATTTTTCAATTGTTATTTACCGCATTATTCACCACAAAACATCAAATAGTATGGTTTTCTCCTGTTTTAAAAAAAAAATAGTCTATGCATATGCAAGTATATAGGGTTGTTACGTTGGTATAGACGTTATGCTTTCAATGTGACTTTTTTGTTAAAGTATTCGCACAATTACTTGTGTAGATTGCGTTCACATGTTTCAGAATAGAAAAAGGTTATTCAAGTTTATATTGTTTATCAAGAACATTTAATGACATACCGTTTTCCTAGAAAATCTGGGTTATGAGATACCAAGATTAATGACTTTGACCCAATCCATTGATGCGTAAATTAAAACGTGTAGCACAAATTAACACATTGATGTCCTGGTCATCTGAATGTTCAAATAAGTAAACATAATGTTAGATTCAAATTTTATTATATTTGTACACATTGTGAGTTTGTAAAATAAGTAAAGCTTAATGCATCAAATGGTAAAAAATATATAACGTTGTCAATATTGCAAAATTATATACTTAGGTAAGTACATTAACGATGAAATGGGTTTTTAATTTGAATTAACAACTACTATCACATAGTAAAACTATTACTCAATAAATAAATGTCAAAAAAATATTTTTAGCGTTAATGTTTAACTTATTTTTCATAAAGCGAACATTTATTTTTTAAGAATCGCTCAGTTGCATTTGCAAAAAATATTGTAGACCAGTATAGGCATCACTTTCCAATCCTATACACATGTATACATAAATTCATTTAATATCCTGATAATCGTGCAGCTTAAATCTTTGAGGAACAATTATCGAAACGGACGTTTTTGTTTGGGCCTATATCCGTTATGATATTTTGCTTCCTGGTGCCCATCAGTGGTATTTGTTGGACCAATCGATCGAAAATGTTTTTGCACTATGTTTACGAATTCCTTTATTGACACACAGCGGATTTGTAAGGGGTGTCAATATGGGCTGCCAACCACGGAGAATTGTTATATTGGAAACCCGAACAGGGACTGTAAGAACAATGAAATGAGAGTCTCTATGCGAATAAGGGTTTTAATGTATATGCGTTAAATGTAGCCCAAGATTAGTCTGTGCAGTCCGCACAGGCTCATTAGAGACGACACTTTTCGCTTTTATGATCTTTTTCGTTTAAAGAAAGTCTCTTCATAGCAAAATTCCAATTTAGGCGAAACGTTTCGTCCCTGATAAGTCTGTGCGGACTGCACAGGTTAATCTGGGAAGATACTTTATGTACATGCATTAAACCCCCTTTTCACAGAGCGAGGCTAAAATTAATTAATGATAGTCGTATGACAGCTTTAATGACCAATATGACTTCGCAACGCTAAATGCTGATAAACATCAACATAAATGTTTTGCGTTTTTGAATTATCATTAAATGAATATTATAATGTCAACAATTTCGCCGCTAATGGTTATTTGTAAAAGTATTTTAATATAACGATAAAAACTGTATTAATGCTTACACTAATCGTTCATTGAATACAGTTAACTATGCTCGTGTTGTTAAAAAATCATAAACATTCCTAAACGGAATGTCATATTAATATGTAGATGTTTATCTCAATCCAATACGCCATATGAGGCACATAAGGACGATGCTAGTCATTACATTTTCTTTTCGCATGTCTAAAGTATCAGTATTTACGTCAACACTAGCTCTTGACTAATGTGTAAACACCAATGCGTCATGTAAACTCTGGGTAATTCATTGAATGATGTTTATAACATCACGACATTATATCACCGACGTTTCTAAATCGATGCTAGAGTCACGTTATGTAAATGAAACACGCAGTGGGTTTCATACAGAATTACTATCAATGCCATTGCCAAGGACGTTACTTCAAGAACGGATATTGATTTCGAGGCATCATGCGGTTAAGTGACAATGAATTACGACCATCCCAGAGGAATAGATTTGATTCATTAGAGACACTGATTTCTTACAAAATAAACAAAACAAGAATCTTATTGAGTTGTATGATTGAAAAAAATGCTTGAATAAGTTTTCGTTTTATGACAAGACGGTATTACAATTCATTTTGCTTAATTTGCAAAACAAATGATGAACAAATACATTCCTCCGGATTATGACCCCACTTGTACCGTTTAAAATAAGATATTTGCCAATTGATAACTGCTCACATTAACTAACCATGCTGATAGGTATTGTAAGTAAATCATACGACGAAAAAAACAAATAGTATGTAGATTTTTACAAAATTAACAAAGCAAAAACTCCAATTGCAAGGGATAATTCTAATCAACTTTTATTTAAGGCAATTGAAAAATCGCCAAATACTTAGACACATGACACACACACGGCGTTTACAAAAGCAACTGAATAAAACTGGACTCACCGCCTTGAAAAAAACAACTCACGATTGGCCAATTTGGTTTTGATATTATAAACGGTCGGAAACATTCATATTCGATTTTAGGATACGAATAAATGAATGCGTTTTACACATAATAAAAAGTATCAGTTGTCGTAGCGTTTAATCATGTATATAACACATTCGGCCTCAAGTACTTGCAATATCTGTTGGCTGCTTCGAACGTCTAAGTAGCGAGTGTTTGACCCCACGTATTGCGTAGGTTGAATGTGAGAATTATTGAATGACATGATAATTATTCATATAATTGTTTGCAATATATCGTCACATACATATGTGGTAGGTGTTTATTTCAATCCAATACGCATTAGGAGGCACATATGAACAAGAAATAAACGCCTGCACGCATACACGCACACATCCCCCCCCCACACACACACTCACAATTAAACAAAACATTCCTTATCGTTCATAAACACTTTTTTAATCATGTTACAAACGGAGAAGCTCGTTATGATTGGGAAATAATTAAAATCGAAAAACTCCTTAAATAATAATACTAATAATCGAATAATTCATTCACGAACATTAACATAAACAATAAACAGAAGCGATAAACATATATTTACAGATCAGTAGCCATATCGAAACGAAACATAAACTTAATTCGGTAAATAAAACAAAGATGATGTCAGCACATTTCATAGCAACAGAGATATAAAACATAACATTACACATAGTTTAAACATAAAACAAAAGCCATACTTTTGTTTGTACGATGAATATAGTTAAACGTAGGAATGCAAGATATTATGAACATCTGCAAAACATACTTAAATTAGTTTTGTTCATACGAATTTTGTGCGAGTGTTTGAATATGCCAATTATCGAACTGAAAAAATGCTTTCCTGCACGTTTTGCTTACTGTTTCAGATAAACAATACTCGCATAAACATATAATCATAAATATAATGTAAGTATAGTTATATTACACAGCAAATATGTGCTAGCTTCAATATGCACCAAACTAAAAATTTGAACGGTGTGTAACATTGAAATATATAAAAATCTAAAAAGTTGAACACAAATACAACTCATGTCTTTGAAATAAAATTGCACTTGTGATCATTCAACTATGAACACATATATTTTCTTTGTTTACGTTCTTTTTTTTAAATGTCATAAATGCGCCTGACTGTTGGAATATGACTTAAAGTTTATTATATATGTATACTGTATTGTGTATTCCAGGTATATAATTGGTAATGCTCTCGAAAACTGATATGCATTAGATTGAATGACCGCGAACAATTGTTAAATATATATATATAATAATACAAAACGACAAACTATCATAAAAATTTGCATAATGTTTTAAACAAAATTTCACGACAACACGGTAGATATGATTTAGAATTGCATTAAAAATCGCCCAATTATCATTATATTTTTCCATTTTCTCTTAATTCCTTAGGTTATCTAAAATTATCATAAAATGTATATGGTCCCAAATCATTGTGTATACATTTCCTGTCCAGGTGTTGACCTTGTCATTAGGTCGTTTTGTGTTTTCTGACTACGGATATAAAAGTGTAAATATCAACAAGCTTAACGCGTATAAGTGCACTATTTTAGTAAAGGCATAATGAACTTCAGAAATATTATCAGGTGAAGCATTATGGTAAACGTCCGCTAGTTTTTTTTTAATTTTATTGAAGCATTTAAAAAACACCTAAACAATAGAGACAACACATAACAGCACAGCGTACATTTAACAATCGTCAACACCACAGTGTTCACCGCATTGGAGCGGTAACTGGAAACCCTGTGGAGGTTTAAATCGGTTGTGTGCGCGCCGAACCACACACTTATTACAGAACAATCACTTATTTACTACTAAACCGAACACAGGACAGCAAATACACGAAGCGAGTAACTAACAGACTAAGCATACTAAATTGACCAATTAAAGATCTGTGAGGCTGAAAAATATATGCATTACATACACGATTGGCAATCTTAATAAATTGGTGAAAGAAAAACATTATTTTTTAATTAGTGTTTTCAAACGGATTTACTTATAGCAGTTGGCCTACATGTTATTGAATATGATGACAGCAATACGTGTTTTACTTTTTGAATTCGATACACCATATTGTTAATATGTAAACAGAGAAATAATATGAAGCAATAAACAATAACGATGAACAGAGCGTTATGCAAGTTATTAACAACGAAATCGTACGAAATATGGATCTAATTGTTGCCTTAATTACAAAAATAAAAGGCCATCTATGTATACGCGCATGTCAATGACATTCTATCAATTTTAACAGAAAGACGGATGCATTGCTTGCCGATCATTACTTAGAATTAACATACAAGCTAAAACAAGGAATGTCTTAAATAAGGTCGTCTTGAAATAGTCTTTAACAGTCTCGGATCTGCAGAGATGAAGCAATGCTGTTAAATCTATGGCTAATTAATACTTAAAATAGCAAGCAGATATTCGTTCACGGGGCCGGTCGATGACTGTGAAGAAAATAACGAAGCACACATAAGTAACATCGCTGTTTTGGATCACGTACATAATTGAGTGTCCGAAGGCTTATCTAACGTAAATAACTCAAGGCATAGCGTAAAGAGAATACAGCGTTGGCTTTCTAATCGGAGGATCAGCACGAACTACTTTTCACAAATGTTTTCTCGCAGTCATACTTTTTCTAGTGCGTTCCTATTGATGAATATATAGGTTTAAGAAATTGAATGACATAATTTTAAAAACAAAACCATCTAATTAAAAAGGCCCTTACAAATAGATAGAAAAGTCAAAGATTCATATCAGCTCTGGAATAATTAAGTATAAGTCAGTTATGATTGACGTTCTTTATTTTATGACTGAAACTGTTTAGACTCTATTTCAATCAAATATCGTCGTGCGTATGTTCTTTAACAGTTTTTACTTTGGTACATTTTTCGGCCGCGTATACACTTTTTTGATTGTTTCATTAATCAATATGCGCTACACGGATACAGATGTCTACAAGCAAAGCCAAATTACGCCGCCGAATGGCCTCGCATACGTATATCTTGCTAAGAGCGGTTGATGTTCTCTCGAAGCGAACACGATGAATGTTGCAGCGAGTATATAGGATCTTTCTATAAATTTTCAACACATATACAAGGTTGATGAAAACAAAACTAAAGTAACAGAAAAAATTGTAACTAAACATTAATAAAATAAAAGAAGAGTTCATTACAATCACAAGTGTATTTATCCTGTTGAGTAGAATGCTCATTAATTTACGAAAAAGAAACTTGCCTACTGCAGATTTGTTCACACGTCGCATACATGTAAGTTGAATCTGCAACAAATAAGAGTCAACGTGTCTGTATTGGTATAAGTGGTCAATTAGAATTTGAATTAAGAGACCAACATTTGATTGATGATACAATCATATCAGACAGTTTAAACAGTTTTTTAGGAATGCACATCTTTAAACAATATTATTGGAATTGAAATAACAAGATATTGATTTTGGTAACGTCATTGGTTTACAAGAACTGGATACACGCTTAGTTATTGTACTCGTTAATTGAATTAAAATATTTGATTGACCAGAAAGATTTTAAATAACATAGAAGAATAACAATCCTTTTGACCAAATGTTCTCACTCTGGTCGGTATTCGAGCATTTAAATTACAAAAAAAACACACAATGTTTACATATAGGCACGTTTGGAATAATACACAATGTAATACAGAGAAGGCTGGGCATTAAAATAACCTGTGTGAGAACTAGTTGCCAGCTGCTCACATTAAATAAAATTTCTATAATCTTTCATGGTTTCCAGAGCATAAGTGTATGTGGAGTGTAAAAGTCCTCTTGAACGTCGAGACGTGCTTCTACTGAACGTTGAAACGTTCTAGTACTGAACGTTGGGACGTGTTACTGCTGATCTTTAGGAGATGCTTCTACTGAAAGTCTGGAGAGCTACTACTGAAAGTCGGGAGAGCTACTACTGAACGTCAGGACGTGCTACTACTGAACGTCAGGACTTGATACTACTGAACGTCGGGACGTGCTACTACTGAACGTCGGGAAGTGCTTCTACTGAACGTCGGGACGTGCTACTACTGAACGTCGGGACGTGCTACTGCTGAACGTCGGGACGTGCTACTACTGAACGTCGGGACGTGCTACTACTGAACTTCGGGACGTGCTACTGCTGAACATCGGGACGTGCTTCTACTGAACGTCGGGACGTGCTACTACTGATCCTCGGGACGTGCTACTGCTGAACGTCGGGACGTGCTTCTATTTAACGTCGGGACGTGTTACTGCTGAACGTCGGGACGTGCCCTTATGCACTATTGAAAACGGTCCATTACAGTTTAAATCATATGCAATAGGTGAATGCTTATCAGAGTAGAAGGCATAATTATCCGACCGACGAACTATAGAGTAATACTATCGGTATTAATTTTGTAGGATTTAGTTTGCATGGATTACCACTTAAGCGAATTTCCTGTACCTAAATCATGTCTGGAACGTCTATTGATCTACTGCATTACATCAGGAACATTGAAGTTGTAGAAATCTTTAACCGGTAGATCTGTATGCTGCTTACATCATATGATGCAGTCAACTCAACAGGTGTGTGGTTTTAAAGAGCGCACAATTAATGAGAAAGGCATTGTTTTAATATAGTAATGTAAAAACTCAGTCTCCATGACGGTAAACAGCCCGTGGATATAAACGTGCTGTAATTCACTGTCATCGACGTCATCTGTCTTGTATAAGTATAGTTCAGAGAGCTGACTTGTTACGAGCGTATCAAATAGAAGCCGTAGGTACAAACCACGTTATTATTGTCAATACAAATACCTTTTCTTTTGATAATATTTTAATCGGTTATTATAATATTTCTTTTGATTTTGGAATGTAGATTGTTTGTTAATTGTACATTATAAATTTACATTGTCATCGACCAGTGCAGGAATTACAATATCTTTTACATAGTGATTTTTATTAAATCAATTTCCATTAAAAATAATACTCAAACACAAAACACAAATTTAATAAAGCACTGTAATGACATGTGTTTTTTGCCTCACTGATTGGCTATTGGTTACTTGCCATAAATAAAGGACCGCATTTTATTTAAAAAAAAATCCTGCTGGTTCAGCTGAATATTCACTACATGTGTACATGTATATATTACAATAGCTATGTTGATCCAATCATACTAAGTAACAAAACATAACCTTGTAAATAATATCAAATTGTATGTGTGAATATATTTCAGTTTTAACTGCAGTAAAACTATCATCAATGTCATATTGATCAAATATCAAAGTAATTGTAATGTCAAAATCTATAAATTGCATGAACATGGTATATTAATCTAATTTTATTTTATATTCACAGATAAAAGCTTTGTTACGTAACTGGCATACTTTGAGACTAAACATACAATTGTTAAAAAGAGCTCTATCGTCGATAAATGTTTAAAAATGGAACATTTGCAACTACAATAAATCTAATAAAGGACTTTACTGTTTAATGAAGATGCATGTTCAATACCTTACTCTAATTTGCTGTTATGCAAAGGTCATTGTTTGGTCCTTTATCAAATGTGTAAAGTGTTTCGTAGCGTCCTTTGAATGACAGTGCACACTCTCTATGATAATCAAATAAGACGCTAATGCTATAATCAACTTCCTAGAAAATTGCAAGGTGGATATCATAGATCAATATGTTTGGCTTCAGCATTTTTAGATTTTTAGATTTTTTGATAACATAATGAAGGAATGCAATTCTGAGGATTATAACATTTTTTATTGAATGTATTATATAATTGTGGTGTATTTGAACATTATAAAATTAAAAAACAGATATATTTCAAGATCTTATAAACAATATTGATTACCTACACTAATATGGTTATAACAATAATAGAAATGATGCGAACACTATCATCATGCGTGAAATTAAACACAACCTTCATATGTGATTAAGTATTTCGTTTTCAAGAAATAATTTATGTCGATGAATAGATGAAAGTTATATGCATATGTCCTTAAGGTTAACACAACTTTGTAGTTGAAGGTTATATAAGATAATTTTCATATAAGTAAAATATGTATTACTTGTACTGAGTGTTTGTATGTAAGCGAGAAATAAAAGTGAGTATACATGTACTCGGTTGACTTTCTGTAAAACACTTTCGACAGGCGTATGTTGACGAAATTCGTGTTCAGTCAGTTTGAAAATCACTTTATAGAAATCCTTTAAAGACCGATAAATCCTAGAAATGTTCTTGACATCTATCAAAGTTAATCTCATCAATTCATATCGGCGTCGATCTTTATAGGATCAGTCCGGATAATTTTTGTCCGATTAAATGTGCACCATTTCTTAGCTAAAGGTTTTGCAAAAAAACACTCAGTATGTTTTTGAATGTAAAAATAAAAGTTTTTTTTCAGATAAAACTGACCAAAGCGTTTGTATGTATTAAATTTCATTCAAGTTCAAAGCGCCAACACATCTTTATAATAATAATAATTATAATACAAAGAACACGTCTGAAGTGTGGCTTACGTCTTATTAAGTCGAGGCGTGGACGTTATCAATGACAATAATATCCAACAGTTAAAACAGAATGTAATACACTGCGTTCTTTTATTTATGATAGAATCACGTGTCGTAATAGAACACCAGGTATGCCGTTCAAAAGATTTATTGCAATGACAATGTCATGGTTGATAACGTGACGAGTTTATATTATTTTTTATTTATTTATGTGGTTAAGTGAAATAAATTGCGGTCTTGACATAGGAGGAGATCTTATTAATGGGCAAACTGGTATTAGATTAAATGCTGAGGGAATTAGTTCTGCAAAACGTTAGGACTCTACATTTCAAAGGTTAATAGTATAATTAAGTATACATAATATACCAGTATCGTTATATGATGTGCCTTTCAGTCGTCTGTATAAGTCTGTATAAGTCAACAATATAAAGTTGATGATTGGAAATAGTAATATAGTAAGATTAATAAGACATTAATGTAACGTCCTTTTCACATTTTGCACCTGACATTTAATTTATTCATGCAACGTCGAAGCTATCTTCAAACAAAATAATTTAGCCAATGATTAATGACATTTACAGCACAGACAATTATTTCTTTAAAAGCGTTATTAAAATATTTCCATCAGATTACATTTAGTGCAGAAATGTCTGACTGTTAATGCAGTTCAAACTCCGTTAAACATCGTTCAAAACACGTACCGGTAAATCTCTCTCTCTCTCTCTCTCTCTCTCTCTCTCTCTCTCTCTCTCTCTCTGTCTCTGTCTCTGTCTCTGTCTCTGTCTCTGTCTCTGTCTCTGTCTCTCTCTCTCTCTCTCTCTGTCTCTCTCTGTCTCTGTCTCTCTATCTCTCTCTGTCTCTCTCTCTCTCTCTGTCTCTCTCTGTCTCTCTAAAAATCAGCATTTCGGCATAGCGAAAATGAGACTATATGACCAGTATCTCGTAAGCATCCGATACTATTGTGTTTTCTTCAATTGTCGATACAATTTAGGACAATACACACGCAACACAAAAATGATAAAAACTGGGGCCGCCGCCTTGAACAAGAATTGATGTTCATCTAAAATGACTTACGTATTAACTTATTGCACAGAATTGAGTAGAACCAAGAAAGGTATTAAGTTTCTTGCTTTATTTTAACGAGTAATTAAACTGTATTGAACTATTGAAACTAATTCTGTGGTTAATTGTGTATAAACATTAATTTTTGGCATGTTTAGTTAAGGATATAATGAAGTATATAATATTTAGGTGGACCATGGTCTTGATTATTATTGTTTTACGTACACGACTACAAATGAACCAACTTTCTCTGCGAGACATTGATAGTGTAAAAGGAAATAATAGCATTGGATGCTACCGGAGTTCCTTTGATCGACAAACCAATGTCGTGTTACCACGAGTTATGGTTGTAAATTGAATATAAAACGCAAAAAAACTGTGTAAATTAATCAGTAGCGATTCTTATAAACAACATGCAATAAATTAACGATATATGTTGCAATGTTATTAGATTAATGAAATTGTATACTGAAAAAAATATATACAAAAATATGTATTTTGTTTATGAAGAAGTATGCTTGAAATGTTTTTTTATGGGAACTATGATTCTTACATGTTCTATGGGCTTTTGTATCTAAAAGTACTTCAAGTTATGAAAACGATTAATATAGCAACATATTATTGTTTTAACCCTTTGAGCGCTGGAACCGGATTGTGAAGGCCTTTGCAAACAGTTTGGATCCAGATGAGACGCCACAGAACGTGGCGTCTCATCAGGATCCAAACTGTTTGCTATTCTGATAGTATTCTTTGAAAAAAATCGATGAAAATGCTAATTTTAGAAATTCAGCAGACGACATTTTAGCAGACGACAAATTTCCCAGCATTCAAAGGGTTAACTTTTACTGTCATAGCCTGAAACTACACTTCCAAAAATTAAGCTTATAGTCCATAGCTTAACAAACGATCGTACGCCGAGATAAACGATATTCAGATAAAATATAAAATAAAACTATGTAAGACTAATTTAAATAATACAATTTGCAGCTAAGAAATATTGAAATTAACTGGGGTCTCTAATATGTTGTATAAAGCATCTCTTATATTAAGATGCAATACCAATTGGTTGATAAACAAAAAACCAACAGAAAATGTATTTGCAAACTCTGTAGATTTAAATGAATAGCGCATGTCTTCCAGAACAAAAAGGACAGCAATGCGACGCTTTAAATCGCGCAGTTGTCGATTATATAATGACGCAATGAGTTTTCTTTGCGGCATGGTAGATTCATGAATACATTACTCGGTTCTATGAGAATATTGAAAACGTTTGTTAGTGATGATATGCCCCAAAAATGTATGAACGATATTTTATACAGAATGAAGCCAGTTTCATTCCCGCGTTTATGCATAATTTTCGTAAACAATTAAAGTCGTATTTTAGTCATTATTCAACATTGTTATTTTGCATTCCGTTGATGTGTTTCCTTTGTTTCTGTTGTTGTCATTTTATACTGAACAATTATTTTGGGAGACAACATCCACTTCAATAAGACATTAAAATGGAAAACTGGTGAAAAATACGAACTTTGAAAAAACAAACATATCAATGAATCAGTGCATTTTTAAATATATTTCACAACCAAACTAGCAATATATCATAGCGCGTTGTCTTTTAAAGTGCCTGCATTTCCGAGAATTCATTTCATTCAGATGTGAAATCTTCTTGTGTTTCAGAACAATTAACAATCCTTCGTGATAAAAAGGCATCCGTAGAATGTTGACATATGGAGTAAAAGCATGGCCGACGACACGTCAATATATATAATCCTTCGCAATCGGTAAGTGACAGCATTTCTGTGAAATGTGCTTTTAGAAAGTTAAGGTATTTGGTTTCCTATGTTTTGATATTTTACAGTGATACCAATGTATTATTTTACAAATCAACAAGCTAATAGATGTTGTAAAAATGGTAGAGCTGCAATTAAGTTACACATAATCTATTCAAATCAATGTAAAACAACACAATTTCAACCAACTCAGACTTTGTTTTAATATATATGGATTGGTTGGGCTAAGTAATTGTATGATTGTTTTATTATGCCATATTTATATATCAGTTTTGTCATATGTAAAATAGATGCTAAAGTGTTATAAATGTATAACATATACGCATTACAAGTAAAATTTCTACACACTATGATACCGCAGACCAGAAATTGATAATATATGAGTTCTATAAGATTTACAGTGTTAACACAACATTGTAGTTAAAACAATTATTTACTGATTTGTATGTTGACTAAAATAAAAATCCCCAAGCCTTGAGAAGTATATTCAAGTCACAATAAGAAGATAAACAAAAAATGTTATTCGTACATTCGTAAGTAATAAGTGACACACTTAATCACACTTTGTCTGCGCGATCATTCATTGAAATAGTGTAGTCAATTTATAGATAATTGCGTGCAGTCGTTCAAAGTGTCATTCATTTCGGACCATTTTAAGGGTGTGCATGACATATACGCCTCTTATTCTTTGAGTACATGGCGTGGTCTGAACAGCCTCAACAAATTGTAGTGTTGGTCTACATTTTTATAACACTATACACAACTACGATTGAAATACTGTACTTTAACATTTTACAATTATAAAATGACATCTCAATATCCAAAGTCCTACTTTTACAATATTACGTTTAAATACAAAAATATAAAAAAAAAAAAAATTATGAATCGCCACATGGTGTTTTTATTATAGTATGATTGCAATATTCTTAGAATCACAAGCATACACAATTATCGCAATTGAATGTAGCAATTATAACGCCTCATTACTAAAAGTATGTTTTAATTGTATAACTCATTTATAACATTCAGTAAATTTTCAAATCAGACACTTATAATATAAATTTATGTGTTTGATGAAAAGGTTTCTCAATATTCATATAACATCGGTCAAAGCTTAAAACTCATCACACAACTATACGTTTGGAAATTAACGTTTTAATAAAAATATTTCATTCACTTAATTTTGAAGTCTTGTTTACTATTGACCTTTCTTGATCAATTTCATGAAACCAAACAGTTTCCATGACGTATTCTCGAAATGTATGTATTTCTTCTTATCACGGTGAACTGTGTGGCATTGCTTGCCGAGTGTCCGAACTGCATTTTGTATTGAGCGCTGAAATCCATGACCAGGTTTAGGTACTGTTGTGTGAATAGTGCGCCATGATTAAAAGAGGGTTTTCTATTCTGTTGTGAATATATCGAAGGTGTTTATTAGATCGTTTGTTCTAGTGTATAGTATTATATGTTAACACTTACTTGATGACCCGTCATATATAATAATTAATGAAATGTATGACATACACTTCTGTAATAGCAACACTGACATGAAGCAGCATCCTTTTTATGATAAATGCCAAATTGTAGCTTCATATGTCCAGCAATTTAACTGATGAAAACATAATATACTTGTTTATAGAAATATTGACATTGTTTGGCTTTCGGTTGTTAGTGACATGTAAATCGTTCGAGAAACCTTCTGTTACAAACTTTAGAATGAATACTAAGGATGACCAAAACCACATATCTTACATCTTTTAAATTATATATGTATACGAAATAAACCGTTTATTCCAATGACTGGGAAAATCATTGGTTTAAATTGTGAAATTATAGTTTATATGGATTGGACCTTTAATTGTACTTAACTGTTTTAACTTTCGGTCGGTATGTATGTTACAATGTCATCATTCGATTTCTGTACACACATTTTACAACTGGGCTATGTGAGTTATGTTTCTTTTATTATCCATGTTCGATCTCGCATATTTCTCTCCTCATTTTTAAGCACATTTATAGATACATGTCATATGAAATAAGTAGTTAAATCTGGGTTAAAATGTATTAACCACCAACACTATAACCAACGCGTGCTAGCTCAATCTTCTATAGTACGGATATATATAATTAGTTTATTCCAAATCTTCATAAAATGATACAAACGTTACGATCGAAGATATATCCTCAACATATTTTCTTTTTGATAAGTGTTATTAATGATTTATGTATTTTTCGTTAAATGTGTTTTGTGAGTAAATTTGTCAATTATTTATTGCGATGCCTGTCCTTTACGCCGAGGAATGTTTAAACAAAATTGATACATGATGTTATAGTGATTTAAAATGTCTTCAGCAATGTTCGTTTTATTTCCATAAGGGTGATCACTTGTAAACACTAAAATTACGCCGCTTGCAGTCAAGGCTATATACACTTGATTATTTGAGAAGCAATGTGTTGGGATGGTCAGTGTCACCCTCGATGCAATCTTTACTGTGATAATAGAAAACACTATACATTATGTTTGGTTCCAAGAGTAGAGCGATCACGAACACAAACAGCGTTCTGGTAATTATTAAATTTATCGTCTAGCTAAACAACATGTAAAATTTATTCAGCTGTGCAAACTATCAACTAGTGTTGTAAGATGATAGACTGGCTTTATTAAAGCAAACGAAACTATGATTTAATTTAAGGATTGGTATATATTGTTCCTTAGTCTCCAAGTAAAATATAGAAAATTACAGAACTTGGCAATTCCGAAAAATAAAATGACATAAACAATGATTCTTATTTTGGTGCATCCATTGAGTAAGATCAATGAAATACAAGCATACGTTTTTGATGTAATAGTAAACTCTAGATAGTCTGATACTTAAATTTAAAAAATACATATGGAGTAAAACATTATTCGGCAATGTCAAGGGCATTGTTTTGTTTGATGTCTCATACATGTTTACACTCCTAATACAATGAGTAAAGACCTTAACATTGGAAATGAGCTTATTTGTGTAAGCTTCAGCTGTCAGTGGACATAAAGCATCGTGTTATTGGAAAGATTTGCGTGAGGTCGTTTAGGCATCTTTGATTGCCTGCATTTGCTTGCTAGGAGGCAAACTATTCCATCTTTGATTGCCTGCATTTGCTTGCTAGGAGGCAAACCATTCCATATGGAACATTCATGTGTAAATTGATTCTCAGTCAGATTAATGCACGCAGGATAGTGTATTTGACGTTTGGCTTATGACATTGTTCAAGTACTCACACTTTTTGTAAACAACAGGAGATTGTAAGGAACGATTGGGACGCTCCACTTGATTAACAATTAAAGTTGTCATTGTTTGTGTTATTGATAAATGTACATATTCGACATTTGTTGAAATATTAGACTGTATCGTTGGTATGCATAATTACATTGTTTGATTTTGGTATAATATAGAATAACAAACTCAAGATACACTTTCAAGAGATAAATTATATTTAACCTTTTATAAACAAACCTGGAAAATTGCCTATACAAATACAGGACCATATTTAAGACACACATATTACATATGAAACAATTACTAAATGTGTGGCCACCGCCTAGGAACGGTATATGCACAGCATAAGGTATTTAAACCTGTCTATGGCACTCCTAATCTCACCGATTGAAAGTGTACATCAACGTTGGTTTTACCTGCAAAGCGCTGGATGTTGTTACCTACAAGTTTTAGCCAAGTGTCAATCAACACATGTATGAAATGCACACGTTGTATCGCTTTACATTAGTTGTTTTTTGGATTGGAACGAATTTGAATGTTTAGCAGAAGTCTGTTTACAATAAAGACATTAAACAAATCACGAACAAGTTCCTTTACACGAAACAGAAGTGTTAACGTTGAATAAACGATTATTTCATTATCTTAAATTACTTAAAGACAGAAATATATCAAGGACAGATGTGTTCGATAATGGTCTCAAAATTGAACGCATATTTAACAAAAATGAAGTGTTTTTCCCAGGCCCTCTTAGCGTGGCGATGTGCCACGCCGCCCTCCCAGATCGCCACTCTGCCATTTTCAAAGGCAAAACTCGCCACGCGCCCTTATCGATAACATTTTTATTGCCATATGACCAAACTTGTCCGCATTCATTGTTTCACACATGATTATTTTTTTTTAAATGCACGAAAGTAAGATATGCATCTCTTCAACTTAATGATAAATGTTGTAATCACATTATAATTGATAAGTAAAAATAACCTATACAAGTATATCCATAGCCGTTATTATTGATAAGTAATTATCTATAACAGTACTTTCATAGCTAAAAAGGAACCACGCGTATGTCTGCCCTTTTTTCATAAACCGCTCGTTAAAATGACCTTTTTGAATTTACTGCACCATGCCCCTGGGCATGACCTGGGAAAAACACTAAAATTTAATGGGTATTGTTTTAAACTAATATTGCTAAACATTATGTATTGCTAGTTTTAGATGTGATTTTAACTTCGCATTATTACAATTGTTTCAATTGCAATTCACAATTAGAACACATGCGTTCTATCCGGCAATCCTTAAAAATGACAAATGTTCCAATCACGTTAACGGAACTCAGGCCATTGACAAGACAATTACCAGAGGCAACGAGAACTGCTTTTAGCACCAAACAGATTGCAATCGAGCAATTTAGCATAGTAAAAAATAGGCTTGCCAATCCACGTTTCATTTACCGACAACTATGAGATAGTTGTGTCTACGGCGGAACATAAATTATTCGGTAAAGCGCGGTAAACGTCAACGACTAGAATGCAGCTTTGAGAGATTTTTACGCATTTTTTGGTTATGAAAGAAGAATAATTTATTATGCGTTGTTTCTTTTAATTTATTGTAGGTTAAGGTTTGATATACACACTGATTTTGCAAAGTAAACTGTTCTGTAAAATCTTAATTAAGAAATAACCAAAATCCAGACAAATTATCAGGTGAAGAGAAAAAGTACGGTATTCATCCGGCACTCTTTAATTTAAGGCAAGGGGCCGCAATACGCAATACTAAACATAAACAATAATTACATATGGATTCCCCGCCCTGGAACCGTCAATGCAAAGCATTTGGGGTTAAAACAGTTAAACGGTCAATGTAAAATACAGTTTGGGCTAAAACTAGTTGAAAGACACGCCGAAGCTCGCGATATTGATATATTCTACATATTGTTTAAAAAAAATACATCCCAGTATCACATTCTGTAGTGTTCTGTCGAATAGCGACAAACTTCTCAGCTGATCTTGCTATGGACAGTATGAAATAGATGTAACTGAATGTTTGTTACATAACCATTAGACGAGTGTTTTTTTATCTCAATTTAAATGTTCCTTTTATGTTTAATATCTGTGTTGTATGTTGTACTGTGAGGTCACTGGTCATTTGCTTTAAATAGCAATAACTTAGTGATAACGAGATTCCATAAAACTACCCTTCGCTGAGTTGAGTAAATTAGAAAACTTACAGCATAACCAGTGGGAAGAAAGGCCATGTATCCATGTCCGGGCCGGAACAAAGATACAAGGACAATTTCCACTGATACAATTACCGAGGACTGAAAGCTAAACAGTCAGATATCCGATTGCTGTCAGAGTTCATGAGATGAAAATGTTTGTATAAAATAGACTCCTGTAAGGATATTTCCTGTATAGTATGTTTGCACCATTTATATACAAAATAAGGAACCACAATGTCATGTTGAATACAATTGTTATCAGACATTGATGTGGGCCAAAGTTTATGGCAGTTCTTGTATTCTTACCGTACCGATATTATTTGTCCTTGATATATTCTTAATGAGAGATTCTATAAGCATAGTCTGAACTGATTGCCTTTAAAGCATTTTCATTTAAGAAAAGGCGTTATTTTTAATTAAAAACTATAATTGTTTTATTTTTGATGTTGGGTATGAGTTTAAACGTTAATTAGAAGTACATGTGTTTTTTTTAGTCATTTTGAACCAACATGAAGTTATCAGAACAGATTTAAACTAACATGTGTACATATACCATTAATTCAAGTTTAGCGGCTATCATCACGAACGAATTAAAATCATATCATATACCACGGGCTTTTATTTTTTAAAAAAGAGTAATATTTCTTTTGATAGATACCATTTTTACTCTTGCGTTCTTTTAACGAACAGAAAATTCAGAGGAACACTCAATTCAGGGGAACTTTCCATTAGTATGTATTGAAATCAAATTCGTCATGTGTTATTTAATTTGCCTCTGAAGAAATATCCGAATATACTGTAAAATCGTTCCGCTATAGCAAGCACATATAACTCGCTACACTCGTTTCAATAAAGGTTTCAAACAGGAAAATTACAGCTGTTACGGCAAATTCATTACGACTTCACCGAGATTGCGACCGTGTTATTGCACGAAACAAAAACGCACCTAAACAAATGCTTGATTTCATTGAGTTTTAGGCGAACAATAATGGCGATAACGGGCTACGCCAACTTCATAGAAAATACTTCAGATGATTTTGGTACACATTCCTTAAAACAAGATTGATAGTTTCTTCAGGGGGTTAAAGTTAATCATAACAGTTCAGTATAATACACGTGCTTAAAAGCGCACTAGAAAAACACGTGAAGAAGCGTGTGTACGTATCATAACATATGGTAGCGATTTAATACGTTGAATACGTACCATCAATATAGGCGGACTCAACACGAGCTGTCACAAGGCAGCGAGTTTGATTATTATTTCGATTCGATAGTGTAATGCACGTTTTCTGTCAGTCACCTAATATAATGACCACTACGACATAGTTGAAGTCAAATATCCGTAGGAGGTATACAGTATATGTTAACTAAAAGACGAAATATTATTATTAAATTGTTTTCAATTTTGTAACCAATAAATTAAGTTGAATTAATCTTCAAGCAATGTCTGCATATATGCTACGTGCACATACACTTACATCACAATATGTGTCTTTACCGGCCCCACATGCAATTGAAACCTAGGTCTGCATGTAAAAGACCGTCAAACAAAATTACAACACAATACATCCTGAAACACTGAAGTTATCGAGTTGCGTTTTTTTATATTTTAATCTCAATGACTTTGATCACACAAGCCTCAAATGCAATAGCAACATAGGTCTGTCTACACACAAACTCACAGACAAATATCTGCATCACAACTAAAGTTATTGGGTGGAAACTCTTATTCTGTTCTTTAAAACAGTGATATTGATCCCACCGTCTTTAAAATCAAACCCGTGCTATATCAGAACGTTACATACCTAAACACAACACTTAAGCACGATGTCTCCATCCTTACTGAAGTTATTGAAAGCAATTATAAAAAATAATTCGAGTTTTTACCTCGAAATTTAACACATTTCCTTTCTACCTTACACCCATTTATAGGCATACTTCTGCTGAATAATAATTCAAAGTTATGGAACCAAGTCAGTTTAATAACATAATAACATCGAAATAATACACTTTGCATGTTTACATTAAACAATTTTCTTCGTCCGACTAAGCATTTATTATGTAATAACGTATTACGTTTACCATTTCATTTGAATAGCTAAATTTAAAACCATATATATTACATAGGCTCCAATAGACTACTGAAATAAATGGATGCTTTTTTTATATATTTTTGCAAAAAGACACTGGTTAAAATCCCCGAAACAATCTACTATTCCTTCAAATTTTCGGCTATTTTTTCTCCACCGTTCCAATTGCAGCGGCACTTAAAGATCACACATAAAACACATACCACACAAGTATCGCCAATTCTGAGCAAAATGTTCAGGGAATTCGTTGATAGTTCTTACTCTTGATAAGTCGGAAGGTGTGTTTGATTTTAAATAATTGGTATCATTGAATGGTGTCTCAATTTGTTTAAAACTGGTCCTTGTCAGAAGTTCTTGACATACTGGGTCTACATTTTACCGATTGTAAACACTCGCCCTTAGCCAATATTTCGAGGTTTATCTTAGTTAATATAAACTCAAAAACTACAAAATAATTATACAAAACACGATACCTGCACAATCCAAAGTATGTCGAAATACAATAATGATGTATTGATAAAAATGGTATAATTTTAATAAGTTTATTAAAAACCGAGACAAAGTTTAAAAAATATTATACTAATTAATACATTTTTATTTTAGGGAGAATTTTTAAGTTGTACACGATTAAAAGTTCGGGTTAAGTTAGAAATCAGTATTGTTAATGTTCTTAGTTGAATCGCAGTTTAATTTATGTACGTTTTAGTCTTGGCTTCGTCTAAAACATATTCCTTCTTTATTTGTTAAATTTTAGTTTATATGCTCCATTACACAATGTCTTCAAAATCGAAATATGGATTTACAAGTATTTTAAAAACTGCGCTTTGATAAATAGAAAATGAAAATCTGGAAACATTATACAAATTTGGTTGTTAACTTACGTGGGTTATTTATTTAATAGTTTGTATTAGCCTATAAACTTTATGTATAATTTTTATAGAATTGACGAGTGAACTGCTAATAAAATTGCCTATATACTTGCCTTGCCGATTTAATTATCGATACATTTGCCCACACACACGCCTGAACAATTGCCTATACGATGTCCGAAACAATTGCGTGTATATATTTGCCGATTTAATTGCCGTTACAATTGCCGTTACAATTGCCGTAACAAACTCCGATATAATTAACGATTTAATTGCCGACATAATTGTCTATACCCTTAACTATATTAGTGCCTTTACATTTGCCATTTTTTATGCCGTTACCATAACCGATACAATTACCTTTACAATTCCCTGTACAAATCTGGAGAGAACATACACCATACACTTAACTTAATACTTGTAAAAACTTGAAAATTCACAGGAATAATCGTACATTTGAATGACTTACTTAATACAAATAGACATATTATTAAGTAAATTCAAAAGGAGAATATATTTTATTGTTTGTTGTTTCTTGTAAAGCATACGCATTTGTACCAAATAAGGAGATGGACTTTAATCTTAATTATGTTGTCCATGACAACATTTGATTCTGAAATAAAGCGCTATCAATGTTCGACGAAATATCTACCCGAAACTTGAGATCATAAAAATAGGATGCAATCTAGTTTCCTTGAATACATAAACCAATATCGTATAACGGCAAGTAAATGTTGTTAATTGCAAATAAAACGCAAATTAAGTGTAAATAAATCAGAAGCAATTTTTGTTTACGGCATTCTATTAATTAACGATGAAATTTGCATTGAAATACCAGTGATGAAACTATATTGAACAGTTAAGACGCAAAATTGTGATTTATTTGAAGTATCACGTTATGGTGCTCTAAAAAAAGATGTTCAGATGCATTACCAATAGTTCATGAACACAATGTAAACATCACATGTATTGAATTGGAAAGTCCAAACTACTAAGAAAAAGCCAAAAATAGCTTGCATTAATACTACGCTTTCTAAGCTTTATAATTCAGCTATTTAATTAGGATGTATGTTATATTTTAAAACGAATTACTAATCCAGAGAAGATATACGTTATGCGAAGTGCTTTGTAAATGATTCTGTTCCCGGGTGGTTTTTAACCCTATTTTATGTATGTGTTACCTCTTTTCTTGTGGTCAATTTTCTTACTATTGCGTATGGTTTTGTTGGTCTTTTTTTGTTTACACTTTACACATTAAGACCAATTTTCCTCCAACACGGTCCATGTGCTATAGTACAACTCTGCTCCATTCACTCGCAACGCTTTTGCCGTCTTCTCGAAGATGTTTTTAGCTACTGGCAGTTTCAAGGAAAGTTAAGGTAGGTTTGTTTATAGATAGTATGCGTTTTCATTTGTAATGCATTTTTATGTATTTTGCATTCCTATGTATCATGTATAACTCAAGTTATGTGTAGTTGAGAGATGTGACTGTAGTAAGTGTAGTAAGTGAATGAACTGTTGTTTGTAGTAATTGACCAAGCTGTTGATGCTCTGCTGTCTATTAATTATACCATTTATAAATTATTGAAACGTGAAACTTGAACAGTCTTGTGTTTATATTGTCCTCCTGTGTGGCTTATTACCGAAAGAAACACAAAGTTATAAATACCTACAACCATTGCTCCAATCGTATGTACCGATAACGCCCATAAAATCAAAATATAAAGACTTCAAAGAGCGGACCGTGTTAAGTTTCTAAAGCTAAAAGCTGTTCTCTTCCGTGCAGCCCGTTAATACATTAAACGCACTCCGACAGTTATCGAATACAATTTGGCCATTCAACCATTCTGTGGATCGCACTGAAACAAAAACCCACAATAATAAAAACAACGAACCTAAGCACGCTACATTCGAAATTGCACTTGCAATACAGGGACGTGCGCTTAATCCGGTAGGAAATCCAGATCGTCCTTTCCGTTCATGCCAAATAAAGATCAATATTGCAAGGCGTGCGATTAAAACACAATATTTTTTTTTTTCATTATCAAAATTGAAATCAATGTACATTAAAAGTGTATTGCGACCCATTGAATGATGTACCAGACAGCCAGACTGTTGTGCGTGCAAATGAGAGGGTTCGTTACCAACGTAACATTATGCAGATTACAGAGTTGTATTACTTTTTTATAAAATCACACACACATCTTTCTTTTTGTTACAATAAGAAGGTTTCTACGTTGCCGTAGGAACAATCATAAGACATCCTCAGAAATCGATATATGTACAGTGATTCAGTTCAATTTACTCATTTACGAATGATCACGCTCATACACCGTTGAAATACAGGGTTCAGTTTTAATAACGATACACGTTATCAAAGAACAAAATAACATAAAACCGTATTGAATAAGACAAGACGGACCGAGCACTTATTTTGCCAGTTATATATTTATATTGGACGGGCAAATAGTTTGTACGATTTTATGTTATGCCATGTTGACATAGCTGTTTTTTCATACATTAAATACATGCTGTAAAGCATATACACATTACAAGTTACACATATTTACATTACCAGTAAGACAACCATACATTACAAGTAATACATCTACTTATTACAAGTAAACATATAATTGTAACAAGTAAAACATATACACATTACTAATAAGATATCTACACATGACAATTCACACATCTACATATTAAAAGTAAAACATTTTAACATTACAACTACAACATCTACACATAATGATACTGACAAAACGAAGAAGAAAACTACATGTATCAACTCTAAGATATGGTGTGGTCTTTAATAAAACAACATATACAACTGTACACATAAGATATAAAAAGCACGATTTTAAAGTTACTAAAATTAAAATCTACAAATGCTTTAACATATTGTTATACCACGACAAAGACGATTTAACAATCGTATTCGTACATGGAAAGCATGTAAACATAACTCGACAGACTTACAGTATAAATTATAAAGCATGAAGACACGACATGATTAAAAACAAAAAAGCACAATTCAGGACAGACTTGCATTAATACAATGATTAAAATTATTCAATGCTTCACTTACAGTGTGCGTTCTAGCAATTTTATTAACTGAAATGTATGTTATACCGTTAAATGTATCACCAAATTAGTTCAAACTGGCTTGGCCAAATGTTGTAAAATTATTGTGTAATACCTGTAACCATTTCGTAACTTACACACTGTTACAACCACTCCCAGTAAAGAACAGAATTAAGCTTGATACAATCAGGTCTTTTTCTACGCATAGAGTTCAATGCGTTCGCTTGCATTGTCAAGCCTTTCGTTTATTAAACGTGACACACTGTGCCACACTTTGTCAGCCCACGCATTCGTTGAGAATCAAATCATTCCCGTTCAACGGCAACACTTGCAATAATACGTTGTTCAATATTGCACTTATAACGAGAACGTAAAGTTGATTAACATATTGCAATTATGCCATTTGTATTCACCTTAATATACAATACAAATATAATGTGTCTGTAACTGAAATAGTTTATTTGTTCACCTATGACTGTCCCGATCATCAATTTTCCATCAAGTCCTTTCTAAATTAAAAAACTGTCGTATGTATTGAAATGGACGAAATACCATTACGTTTCTTTCACTCAATGAGATAGTGTAGTCAATTCATAGAAGTGAGATCAGTGCGTGCAGTCATGCCAAATGTCACTCGGTTGGGACCATTTTTAATGGTGTCCTTGACATATACGCTTTTGGTTCTTGAGGGTTCAATTAGTGGTATTTCAACAGCTTCAACATATTGTATTATTGTATAACTTTGCTATAACATAACAACCACGATTAAAAATACATTACTTTACAAGTTCAATATTATTAGAATATGACATCTTAATACCATAGTATTTCTACTACAATATTACGTTCGAACATAATGATATTACAATTTAATACGTGCATTATTCCTACAACATTAATTGACTCACAATACAACCATTTAGATACAATTAATTGTGGTGATTACAACGTTGCACCATTATAACAGTATGTTTAAATTATACTTTTACTTCACATCGTTCATTTATTCGATGGTTGCAGCAACGGAACATTCATATTTATTAAAATATCAATGAAAGCTAAAACAACCCTAACTATTTCATTTATTTAATATATTAGTATTGTTGGAGCTGTTTAAAGACCACTAAATAAACTTTTACATAAAAAAGCCTCGCAATATGACCGTTGTTATTCTGGTATTATACGTTCAACCATTTAATGCGTATTAAATCTAGACATTTCTGAATGAATTGCAGGAGACAAACTGTGACTGTGATGTTTTCTCGCACTGCATCCGTATCTGTGAGGAATTGCTTGTAAACATTTCGGCATCATTTACTAATAGAGAAAATCTACTTAAGGAAATTTACGTAAACGGTGGGATAGCTACCGAGAACAATTGGCACTTTCATTCAGATTTATAATACACTCACGCACCAAACGGCGTTAAAACACATATACTAACCGTATAAACTGAAGCTAATTTGAGTAAAACAGTTTAAATGTTTCATATGCTTATTTCGAACATAGCCTCATGGCACCATTTCTCGAAAGTTACCGATTCAGGAATTTTGAAGATAAATCAAACATATTCCCCGTAAAATATTTTATAAACTAAAATCTGTTGAGGTTTGCAGTAAGTCAACCATCCGTATGTTTTGAAAACTAACTTTCTATTACATTACCTTTTTTTTCGAAAATACATTTTTAGACGAAGTTTCCTTAAAATGTCTCCCTTTGATATTTGGTGTTCTAATTGGTTAAATCAAATTGCTATTTGCAATTTAAAATTGTAACATTTTTTAAAAAATTATCAGTTAATAGATATGTGTTTTTAATTTGTTGACAAGTATAAACAAATTCACGATTTACGACCTTTACATCGATTATGGGCGAATATGACAAGGTCGTTTTTTGTTCATGAATTTAATATGTTTAATGCAACATTTAAGTGTGTCATGGAATAATCATTGCATTTCGTAAACAAACTCCATAATTCTTAACCTGTAGCTCGTAACTATTTTCAATGAATAAATAAGAAAAACAGTGTACTTTTTAACACAAATATAACACTCATAATGCTTAAATGTGCTTTATGCGATCAAGGCGATATCTGCACTCCTATTGCTTTTTTTAAAATTGTGAAAATGTAATGTAAATCTGTATTTGGTTTACGTTTTATTAAATGTAATGCTAACTATTAGTTACGGTGTAAATACGTGGGTTATATGTAAGTGGCACTTTGTGTTGACTGAGATGGTTCCATATCGGTGTTCAAATGTTATCAAATGCACTTCTATACATATTTAATCCTGTTTGAACTTTCTTTGTATGCACATTCTAATACAGACTATCTTTCAAGTTAAAATATTGAAGTTAAATGTCTCTTATATTCACCTTATTGCACAAACAATGCTAATTTATTTTCAGACGTGAAAAGAAAACATTCGCCAATGGAACATTTTCGAGCGTTTGACATATGATTGGCATTTAATTCAATATGAACAAAATTTGCACGCAGATGTCTTAGGAATTAATTTGACACTCATTGTTCACGGCATGCTATGCTTGGTTCACTTTTCCACATTTAAGTGTTCAGCTAAATGTGCAGTGTTCAAGACGGCGGAAGCACTTTTATTATTGAATACACTCATACTTACATAAAAATATTTACTTGAAATGTTGTTCATGTTGATGCCATGTAATGTACGACATTTGTAGATAACTAGATGATTTAAATGACCTAGCAAATGACCCTTTCGAAATTGCTTTTATTTCTGTTTTATTAAAGTTTACACGGATTCAATCTTAGATCCCCCTAAAATCGTGTGGGTATGCAGGAAATAACAACATAAAAAGCGATACAGAAAAAACAGCATATCGATTCTTGCATTTGGCCAAATTAACTACCAGTGTAGGTTGACCGTTGTATTGTTAGAACTAATTCGCATGAGTGCCAACCGATTTTGCATAAATAAGTACAACTACGCCGATCACAGACAAAAGTAGATAAATAGTACAGATGTTGTGTTGTTTTTTAATTATAATTTAATATTATACGTGTATGCATTTTAAATGTACACTGTGGCTTGTCTTATGCATTTGGATTTGTTCATGTTCTTCTAAAACAATCATCAGAGAATTGGTGTATTTCATTTCTCAAAAATACGTTCCATCATGCAACACGTTAATTAAAATGGATACAATACATTAAAATTAGGCATTTTAATGAATAACCCAAGTAAAATAAAACATATCGTATGAGAAAATGAAGATATCCATATATCTATGCCATTGTTTGGTTGTAATAGTACAGGTCAGTGCGATTCATGTATTTGCTGAATTTGGAATCACGTATGATTCACCACAATAATACAACTTTTCTCCGAACAGTATAGTAATTACGTCAAATTCCATGCTGAAAGGGAAATTCAAAAGCTACACGCAATGCATGAAAACAATCAATTATAAGGTACAAACGGGGACCTCAGGTTTAAGTGTGGTCTTTGGTTGTAGTGGCTTCGGCAGTATCACCTGGTACATGAAGTAAATAAAATACTAACAGATGTTGCAATTCCATCCTGATAATATCTCTATACAAAACGGCAAAAATAAAATAAAATGATGGATTATATAATGCCATCTTTAAAAACTTCCTCTGTTAAAGGAATGCTAATTTCATTCCCAAACTAAACCACTTTCTCAGAAAAAGCTCGTATACATGTCTCCATATTCGTGACCATGCGCCTGATGTATCGTTTATTAAATAATGACAACATCAAATGGGTAACCTTTGCTATACAACATCATCTGTGATGTCTTTGAAAGTTTTAAAAAGTATACATTAAATATAAACAATCAGTACATGCGAGAAACTGGGCAATCATTTGCATCCATGTGTAGCATTCACGGAAGTCGTTGTAACATCGATTTGAATAGTCGTATGTGCCAAAAAGAAAATGAAATATCCATTATTTCATTCACACAATGAGGATGCAAAACCAATATTTTGGGATTGTAATGATTGAATTGCGTGTAATAATGCAACATGTCACTTGTACATATTGTGCTAGACATATCGTCTTCTACTTTATATGAGTAAATAAAAGGAACTTAACACATACATCAACATGAAACATACAGAGTATTATATATTTCTGGTATAATATCAATCACATACACTTGTGTATAAGTTATGTTACAGTGTACAAATTCGTTACTGTAACAGGTTTATTGAAATATGATTGCAATATTTTAACTATTATCCTATAACATAATAATAACAATACAAAACCTTACATTAAAAATAATTCGTTATTATAACAATATTAATCTTTACATATTATTTTATTCCAATAAAACTAAATTCGCTCAATTACAATCTTATATTTCTTAAACGATATAACAACTCATGCATCATCTTGATTTAAGACAGACTGTGTTTTGCAGATTGCAATTGCATTGCTTCTCATATAAATACTTATAATTTAAAAAAAAAAACTACAGTAATAAAAGCGCAAATATGAACAACAGTCTAGCTTAGTCTATATACTTTATAAGACATATTTAAAACTTCATAAAATTAATGTGTTTTGCAGATATGTTTATATGATATATCGTTTGCCAACACTTAGACGTTCTACAACCATGTCAGTTCTTGTGATCTTCTACCTGCAAATGTGTGTATCGTTTGCACCACATACGATATTCCACAAAGATTATACCTTTTTTACCGGACTTTGTCAACATTTTGGAACCCAACGAAAACATTACGGACTTAACTGGTCAACGTTTGCCAGTAACCTATAAATCATCACCAATGTTCAAACGACGATGAAGAAGAACCTCGTGCTCAAGCGGCTCTATGTATAGACAAGCAAGCAGAGAATAATACAGACTACAAGGATAACCATAATTTAAATCAGGGGAAGGAGAAACGAGAGTGGAAGAAAAACATCGATTTTGCAAAGTGTTCTAAGGAATCTCTCTATCGCGTACAAGAAACTGACAAAACTGTCCCGCCGTCGGTATCAGAAACACGCCTTTCGGCTCCATGTCGTCTCCCGCCAAAATGCATGCAAAATCACCCTACAAATGATTGCGCCTCCTTGATCTCGGCAAATGAGGCGGCGTTACTTCCCTTCCAGCGCCTTATATGCTGACGTTTTTTCAGACGACGTCATTTCCGGGAATGAAGGCTTTGCTCATAGATATCGTCTAGTATATGTAGTATTAAATTATTTTTAAAACGTCGAAACTTTACTATTGTTTTAAAGGATAAGTTTTTTTAAAAGATTAATAAACAAGAGATGTGTTTGTCAGAAACACAATGCCCCCTATTGCGCCGCTTTGAAATAAAATTTCAATATATCATTTGGCAGGTTTAGAAATTATCTTCCTTTTAAAGCTTATTACTTCCCTTGGATTGTATTTTTTTACCTTTGACCTTGAAGGATGACCCTGACCATTCACCACTCAAAATGTGCAGCTCCATGAGAAACACATGCATGCCAAATATCAAGTTGCTATCTTCAATATTGCAAAAGTTATGGCCAACGTTAAAGTTTTCGGACGGACAATTCAACTGCTATATGCCACCCTACTGGGGGCATAAAAATCTTGACAGAAAGAGTCGTGTAAACTGCACAGGCTAAACTAGGACAACACTTTACACACATGCATTAAGCCCCATTTTCCCAGAGCGAGACTATATGATTTAAATTCGTTATTATATACATAAATTATAAAGTTACAAACAGATACAAAAATCCTTCATTATCTGAAATTTCACAATATTTTACCAAATAATAACTCGCACCACTTTGAAACTGTTTTTTCTTATGCTATTGGCGTTTTATAAAATTGAATTATACCAGTACATACAGGAGTGGAATTGTCATTATTGACATGGTTCTCAAAGGCCACATTAAAAAAAATCAGGTTGGAATGAATGACCTGTTAAACCAGTTACAAAGAAGTTATGACTAGCTTTGAATGAAGGGCCTTTTAAACCAGTTACACATAAGGTTATTAAATATTGTCCCAGATGAATGAGCTACACAACAGCACATGTTTTGCGAAAAGTATTCCATACGTGCCAGACATGCATAATAAATTGACAGAGGTGAGTACAACACCAGACAAGTCATAAATTACGTCCTCAAAACAGCAATAAAGATTTCTTTATTAAAGGTCACTGTGAACATTAAAGCATTGCCTAACAAATTATTACTCACAGATAGAGAAAACAGCAGATATTTCTAATTTGAAAATTGAAAAAAAAACAGGACACAGAATACAGTAGCCACAGGTGATGTGTGTTGCAGCAACAAATTCCTTTTATGTAGCAAAACAAAAAGTCAGTCTTTAAATTCAAATTTTAATATTGCAAAAAACCAGAGTCGGGTCTCACTACCAACACCCATATTCGAACTTGACCTAGACACAACTTCTGACCAAATTTGGTGGAGACCGGATGAAAACTACTTCAATTAGAGAGCGGACACCATGCTAAATCCTTAAAATGCACTAAGTGACCCCATGACCTAGTTTTTGACCCGGCATGACCCATATTCGAACTTGACCTAGATATTGTCTGGATACAACTTCTGACCAAGTTTGGTAAAGATCGAATGAAAACTATTTGAATTAGAGAGCGGACACGAAAAGTGTGACAGACCGACAGCCTGACGGCCTGACAGCCTTACCGCCTGACGGACAGTGCGAAAACTATATACCCCCTTTTCTTCGAAGGGGGGCATAAAAAGTAGCAAACGTTTAGATCGAAGAAAAGACCGTTCTCAAAATAGTGTCTATATGATGAGTGTCATTGTTCATTGATGTATTTTTTTCCTTTAAACTTTGTTTTATTGTGAGTAAATTATTCAATGAAATATTACCATTGGTATCCTTAACTCCGATGAATATTTTTATTTATTTAGATACATGCTAAACAAAATGTGATTTAAACACGTCTTCGACAATGTTCATTTTATTTCCACAAGAGTGATCAATTTTTATACAATAACATTACGTCGCGGGAAGTCAATGTTATAGACACTTGATTAATTGACTACAAAAGTGCTGGATCAGATGATGCAATCATTTTGTGATAATGGAAAACAATCTTAATTAGTTTAAGTTCAAATAATATAGCGAGCACGAACAAAAACAATCATATGGTTAAACAAAATATATGACACAAAAACTAAAGCAATAACAGAACTTGGAAATTCAGAAAAATACAATGACATTAACACTGATACTATTTCTGGTGCCTCCATTATGTAAAATCAATACAAGACAAGCAAGACCAGCAGACGTTTTTGTTGATTTATAGGCACCTATAGAAAGTCGGATACTATGAAAACCAGCCCATTTAGTATGAAATATTTCTGCAATGTCAAGGGCACCGGTTTTGTTTAATGTATCGTACATGTTAACAATCATCATGCAATAAGTAAAGACCTTAATATTGGAAATGTGTTTGTTTGCGTTAGCTAAAACTGTCAGTGAAATCAAATAATTAAATCTTCAAAGCCATCTTATTAGACGCGTATTACGTAAGATTATGTGACTATTTAAAAATTTAAGAAATCATTAGTTCAAATACAATTTATTTGTCATTCAGAAAAGAACAACAAGACATTTTCAACATCAAAATAATGATGAAACACATGAACACAATAAAGGATCAGACCATTCATTATGTTAAACTTAACACTATAAAAATATAAAGCAACGTTCTTTTGGCGGCTCTTGCGCTTGGTTTGCATGAGTTCGGTGGTTGGGATTCGTCGATTGACTGTATTTGCTTGCTAAGAGAAATATATCCAATATGAAACATGAATGTGTTAATGGATTCGCATTCAAAATTCTGCATGCAGTATAGCATATTTGGCTTTTTAAGTTGTTTAAGTACCCGCATTTGTTTTGCAACAGAAGATTGAAAGGAAAATTGGAGACGCTGACTCCACTCAATTAAACATACGAATTTTATATTCGTCATTGTTTGTGTTCGCAAATATTGATACATTTACATATTCGACATCTGTTGACACATTCAACATTATTTACAACTTAAGTATGAATAATAAAGTTACTTGATTTCGGTATTGGAACGTCCAATGCAAAGCCTATATGATGTAAACCGGTCTATGACTCGCCTAACCGCACTTATTGAAAATTGATATCAACGTCGGTTTTTCCTTCAAAGCGCTACTTTGTTTACCTACTAGTCGAAGCCAAATGGCAATAAACATATGTTTCAGAATTCCCACGTTGCATCGGTTTACAGTATGTTTCGCTTTGGAATGATTTTGAATATTCACCAACAGTATGTGCTCAATAATGTGATTAAACATATGACGAAAAACTTCCTTGACGCGAACAAAGAAGTGAAAGGTAAATGAATTTCCAAAAGCGGGAAATGTACAAAAGGACAGATTTTATTTTATTCGAACAATGATGGGTAATGTTTCAAATACATTGTACTTTCTAAAATGTCTTGTTCGTTTTAGATGTTTTTTTAACTTTGAAGATTTACAAACAAACAGTCTTTCTATACGGCGATCTTTAAAACTGAAACATGTTTCAATCGCGTTGACATAACTCAAGCCTCTGACAAGACAACTACCAACGACCACGCGAATTACATTAATGCCCAGACAGATTGCAATCGAGCAATTTAACAAAAAAAATAAGTAGGCTCGCAAATCCACGTGTCATTTACAGACAAGTATGAGATGGTTATGTCTATGGAGCAACTTTAATTTAGTGGGGTCACCGATAAAAAAATCAGATTTACTGGATCTTTTTCACAATGAAATGAGTGTTTTTTTTAAACATATTTTGTTTAATTGTTTTTGTATTTGATTGTTAAAACAAAAAAACCTGGATTTAGCACAGACAACCGATATATGTGGTGATAATTAAAGAATAATGAAACATCCAAACCATTTTCAGGAAACAATGTTATGTTACCATCCACTATTTTTCAAGTTGATAACCTATACATTACATCAAGATGCATGCACCGCAATACTAAACGCAAATGAATACAAGTGTATATAAACCCGGTGGAATGGTCAATACAAAGCATTGTGGGTTAAAACAGGTTTACATGTTTGCAAGATCTCACATGTAGCCAAAATATAAGTTCTGAAAGGTGAAAGAAGAAAATTGACATCCTAGATATAACACACAAGAAATATTTTTAAAAGCCTTCAAATGTCACATCTTAATTTTTAAGTTATTAATTTCATGGCTAATAATGTTCGTATCCTCTATATATGGATTCATTTTCAGACAGGTTTTTAAATAGAAACGACAAAATGTCGCAAGGTCACATAGCAAAACATGATTATATTTGATAGCAAATACATGTACTTAGAACAAATAAATCTTGAATATTGGGTATGTAAGGCTTTATATATAAGATGATGTTTTTTTTAGAGTATATTAAGCCTTACCAAAAAATATAAGAGTATGTGTTAACTTATGGAATACATAACTACGTATTGACAACATATACTAATTTTTTGAAGATTACGTGGCTTCGGACCATACATATATTCGTGGGTAGTCGTGAGATGATTAAAAAATAATAGCAGTAAACATCTTTACTGTACTATAGAAGGTACAAGGTATAATTGCATGAACGGGTATGTCCATGTATCCCATCAAAACGTACATTTGCTTTAAAATCATATCTCTCCATACAGGTATGCCTAATACTCAGCAAATAGATTGTTATTGCAATACTTTCGTTATAATAACGGACCTTCATAAGAATGACCTTTACTGAGTTGAGTAATTTAAAAACACAGCAGCATCAACAGCACAATCAGTCGTAGGTAAAGCAATGCATCAATTTCCGGATCGGAACAGAGATCATATGAAATCCTCGCTGATAAATAAACCGGAGACTGAAAGCTGAACAATAAGATATCCGCTGGTTGTCTGAGTTAATGTGATAAAACTATTTCTGAGACGGATTCTCAAATTGTGTGATAAATGATGTCGTACAGTGATATTTCCTGGATTTTATGTTACCACATTACCCAGATCAAAAAGAACCTCATATTGGTCAGACATTTATGTAGTTGTAATTGTTTGACAATGCTTTTAATCTAAACTTATCATTAATATCCGTCCTGGACATAATCTTTATTAATGCCATAATGAGTTAAGCCCGAACGAACATTTATATTCTTTTTCGACAAATACATTTATTTCTTCACCAAATATGGATGCTCTGAACATGTGCATGCTCTATAACATAGACGTTATATTACATTATAAACCACCATTATGCCATTTTGTGTAGATTTTATGTTACTTTAATTTACGTCGAACTCGAGTTTAATCCTTGTTTATATGGTAAAGAGTTTTTGGAATTCTTTTCGGGCCAGAGTATGTTTCCAGTAGTTATTAACAGACTGAAACTCCTTTTTTCATTTCAAAGATTTGACGCAATGTTATTTCGTGTTAGATGTGGTTTTTTACACGTAGTTTTTTACGGTATTGACAGAAATTCACTTGCCTTTAGTTAAGGACAGTATACCCAATATAACAATTATCGTATTCAGATGTTGAGTGGAATATTCGTGATGTAATGATTTGGTTTGATTTGTGTCAGCAAATACGGATAAAACATGCTGCTGTATTTGTCATTTATTTGATAAACGTCGAAGCTTATACGATTTATAATGATGTTTTGGTACACACCATTAGCGGCTAAATTGAATAAATGATTTCCACTCTAAGCAAGTTGAATTAGTCTGTAATGGTAACATGTGACGTCTCGTAGTTGCTTGTGATGTAAGATGTAGTAGACCGTTTCATTAAACAAAAGTAATTTAGTAATGAATCGTTAAGCAATTGCGAATTACGCAACTTATCACGTTGCGTTAAACGAATAAATGGGGCTGTTTTGCGCGTCTCGACTTCCATATGAGTGTTTCTTGAAAAGAACGCCATGACATACAGATAATACCTTCTGTCTCAACGGCAGTAGGCTTCTAGTCATACTAGATTTTTATAATTTGTAAATTTTGACTATAGAAATATACACAAAGTGAAACTTCAACTACACAAGCAAGAGGTGAAGATATATGAACGGCACACGATAAGAACCGCTATCAAGTTAAATTGGAAACACACAACCATTGTTTCTGTGATATTTAAATTCTAAAGAAGGGTTTGAAAATCATACACTTCCTTTGGCGATCTTTGCATCAGATATTTATCATTCAAATGTAGTTTTATATTGAAAATTTATACACCATAATATGTTAAACTATTATAAAATCAATATTTAGATTAATATTTGAAATGGTAAACTCGGTAAATATTTGTTGTACTTTTAGGCAGCAATTAAATATACAATGAAAAAAAAACAAGTTTGCGTTATAAATAGTCTTCCGCATGAAAATAAGCATATTGTACATATATTAAATTGCACCGGAGTTCGCAATTATTTCTCGCTAGCCATATATTTAGCGGTCTCAATTATAGACAAATTAAAAGAAAACTACATACCACGTCACACATTTAGAAAAAAAATATATGTTAAATTTAATCAAATGTGATAACATTTATGTTTAATGTTTTGATACATATTTTCTGTGTATTGATACATTCAACTTTCGCAAATTGAAAAGATACAACAATCGGAGAAACTTGTCGTCATTGTGAAAGTTTAGTAGCATGTGTCACGTGTTATCTAATATGTATCGGGACACTTATCTGATTATAACGTAAAACGGTTCAACTTACGCAAGCACAAATGAATCCTTACATTTGTTTCATTCAATAAAGGTTTCAGACGGGACAATTTACAGCTTCTACGATCAATTAATAACACAAGAATGAATTGCGATTGTGTCATCGCACATAGAAATAAATAAGAGCTTGATTCCATGGAGTCAAAAGGTGCCAAATGAAGGCGATAAATGGACACGTGAATTTCGAAGAAAATGCTTTAAGAAAACTAAGTTTACTACGCCAGAAGACGAGGAGGAGATATGTATTATATTTATATATATATATACATATATACATTGAAATAATCGGATCATCAATTATGGCGGATTAAACATGTACAATCAAATTCTTATTTAAAAAAGAATCGTTCAATAAAAACCGTGTACAAAACATTACACAAGACAATCATGGCTTGATGGCTGAAAATCATATCTGTTCAAAATACGCTGCATGTGAAAAAGTTCAGCAATCACATACTTTCGAATGTATACAATTGAATTGTTATCGTCTATGGAAACTTTCAATATGTACGTACAGTCCAAGAAATAAGAAATACTAGTTGGTACATGGATGCAATTTTAAATTTCAATAGCACGGTATGTTCAGTAAAGCGCAGTGAAAGACATAATTTGATCATAAAGCTTAAGCACATATTTGAAAACACATATGTATATATGTCTTTTTGTCGATGTGTTTGATTGATTGCTATTTATGATAATCTTCATAATGAGTGTATCATATTATATACTCGATTTATTATAAAGAGCATAGCTCTATTGGCTGCAAAGTATATTTATATTTCATAACTGTCAATGCAGGTGCCGCGTCATGCCAAAACAAGTCTTATTCCATATGCAACCAGCGAAGCTCCAGACCAGCCTGCGCATTTGCTACGGAGCTATCCTCGCGGCTGTTTTTATGGACCTTGCGTTTAGTTAGTTTTTTTTAATTTAAAACTTTCGTATGCAAAACTGATGTGTTTTCCATGCAATACGATCACGATTAAGGAAATATTTCATTTTATGCAGCAAGTGAGGTATTTGAATACCATGACAACAAACGACATTTTGGAAACAAAATCGTATTAAATGCGACAAATCGTTTTTGTTGGAAACTGTTTGTGGATCTAGTAATGGATTGAATACATAGCTTTACGGCTATTTCATAAAAGATAGCTGTACAAATGTGTGTATATTTATGTATAAAATTCGATGTTGTGTTACAAATAAGTGAATTCTATTTGTTTTTAACTTGATGTTTTTCTGGCAATCTTTTCTCCATCGTTCTATTTCCAGAGGCATATTAACTTCACATAGACAAAACATATTGTCTATTATTCTGCGCAATGTCGAGGGAATACGTTGAAAGTCCGGATATTTGATTAGTCAGAACTCGTGTTTGATTCCAAACAATTTATATTCATGAATGGCGTGTCAAAGTGTTCAAAACAAATATTCTCGATGTGAGAAGTTATTTAAATACTGGGTCTACATTTTGCTAAATAAAAACACTCGGCCTATATAAATATTGCGAAGTTTTCTTGTATTATATAAACATTTCTGGAGAAAATGCTGTTCACAATTATTATTCCAAACACACTACTAGCTAAATCCAACGTTTGTAACATAAGTAATACAATTTATTGGAAAAATATCCGTACTATGTCAGAATGTATATACAAACAAAATCGTAGATACAAAATAAGCGGATTAAAATCAAATATTTAGTGCAACAGTATTTTTAATAAGCTTACGATTTCAAGAATCGGCTAAGTTTGATACTATTTTTGTGAGAGTACTAAGTTTAGTCGCGCTTTAATCCGTTTGAATTTTATATGCATATTTTCATTATAGCAGCGTCTTAAATATTCCTTTATCATTACAAATTCTAGTTTATATGCATAATTGTACAATATTTAGAAAGCCAGACTATGGACTTTCAAGTATTTTACAATCGGCACTTTGGTATAAAGAACATAATACTCCTTACCATCCGAAAGTCATTTATTTATGTTTATTATTCAATTGTAAATTTTATTTGACTTACTTATTACAAAGTTACACAATATTGAGTAAACAAATACAGTTATTAAGTTAATTTGTGTTTTTATGATACGAGTATTTAAACTATATTGAACAATTCAAACGAAATATTGGTTTTATTTTGTTAGGACATTAATGAAGATGTACGTTTGACATGTTTTGTTAAGGATAGGATGTATGAAATAACAATGATATGTCTTGATTTTATCATACTACGTCCACACGACTACATTTGAACCAACTATCTCGGCGAGAAATTGATAGTGTAACATGAACTTATAACATAACATTTAACCGTGTTACCTTTGATAAACAAACCCATCTCTTGTTAAGACGAGTTAATGTTGTTTATTGAATATAAAACGCAAATAAAAGTGTAAATTAATCAGTAGCGATTCTACTAAACAACATGTCATTAATTAGCAATGAATGTCGCATAGAAATAAGAGTAATGAAACTATATATTAAAATTACTTTAAACGAAACATGTATTTTGATTATGAAGACGTATGTTTGATATGTTTTATGGTGACTGTGATCTTTAAATATTCTAGGATTTTTTCATATTATAGTAGTTCAAAATATTAAAAAGATTAATTTAGCAACATATGTATTTTTTTATTTTACTTCTAAAGCCTGAAACTAAAATTCATATAAAATATAATACAGAAGTAAAGTCTTTTAAATAATGCAATTCGACGCAAAACAATCTTTAAATAATTACTGGAGTTTCTTATATGTTGTATAAAGCATCACTAATGTTTAGATGCAATACCAATCGGTTGATAAGCAAAGAACAAAAAGTAAATGTATTTGCCAAATCATGACGTTGTAATGAAAAGCGCATGCCTTCCAGAAGGAAAAATGACAGCCATGCGATGCTCAAAACCACGCCTTGGACGTAAACGACATATCCACACACTTACGAACGATAAAGGAAAAACAACAAGACAACGCCTGTGGTCAGCTTCTAAAATATACAATATAAAATAAATACATGGCGGAAGGGTAGATTAATTAATAAATTACTCTCTTTGATAATATTGACTTAAGTTCGTTAGTGATAATAGGCTCAAGGAATGTATTAAGGATATTTTATACAGAATGAAGCAAGTTCAATATTTTCGCATTTATGCATACTTTTCGAAAACAAATCAAGGCGCAAGTTAGTCATTAGTCAACATTGTTATTTTGCATCTACATGATGTGTTTCCTATGTTTCTCCTCATTTTATACCGAACAATTATTTCGGGTGACATTATCCATTTCAATAAGACATTTTAATGGAAAACCAATGAAAAATACGAATTCTGAAGAAACAAACATATCAATGAATAAGTGTCTTTTTAATATTATAGCATAGCGTATTGCTCAACCAAACTAGAAATATATATCACAGCGCGTTGACTTTTAAAGTGCTTGTAATTTCGAGTATACGTTGGATTCAGAGATTGAATTGTGTTTTAGTACAATATAAAATCCATCGTGATTAAAAGGCATCCGTATAAAGTTGATATATTGAGTAAAATCATGGCTGACGACACGTCAAAATATATAATCCTTTGCAATCGGTTAATGACACCATTTCTGTGAACTATGCTATTTAAGCGTTGAGGGTCTTTGTTTATATGTTGTTAAGGCTGATATAGTTTCTTAAATGTACATTTGCGTTAAGATGTTGAGCTGCTAGATTGCTATTTTGGGTATGGAACATTTATTAGACACACTTAGACGTTGTTATATTTAAAGTGAGTCCAATGTTTTCGTATACAAATCAAGAAGGTAGTACATATTGTAAAAATGGTAGAGCGTTATTCAAGATACACATTATCTAAGCACACACAACAAAATAAAAATAAAACATATTAGATAAACAGATCAGACCGAGCACCTATTGTGCCAATCAATATAAAAAAAAAACAGTTCAACCGACTTAGACTATTTTTTAATATATATGGATTGGTCGGGCAAAGTAATTTTATGATTGTATTATTACGCCATATTTATATATTAGTTTTGTCATATGTAATATAGATGCTGAAGGGTTATAAATGTATAACATTAACGCATTACAAGTAAAATATCTACAAACTATGATACCGACAAAGCATTAACTTAAAAATATTTATCATCTTTACAATACATTGTGTTTAAAGAACATGCAAGCCTTGTGAACTATATTTATGTCACAATAAGAAAATAAAACAATGGTAGTCGTACATTCATAAGTTAAAAGTGACAAACTTTGTCACACTTTGTCTGCTCGAGCATTCAATAAAATAGTGAATCAATTTATAGGTAAGGGATCATTGCGTGCAATCGTTCCAAATGGCAATCATTTTAGACCATTTTAAGGGTGTGCATGACATATACGTCTCTTATTCTTTAAGTACATGGCGTGGTCTGAACAGCCTCAACAGATTGTAGTGTTGGTTAACTTTTCTATAATTCTATACATAACTACGATTACAAATACAGTTCTTAAACATTTCACAATTATAATATGACATATCAAAGTCATACTATTATAATATAACGTTCAAATACATAGCTATTAAAATAACAATTTATGAATATTCTTAGAATCACAATCATACAATTTTTTCGCAATTGAATTGCAATTACAACGTTGTGTCATTTAAATTATGTTTTAATTGTACAAATAGTTTATAACATGCAGTAAATTTGCAAATGTGACTCTTATAAGATATGCTATTTTGTTCGATAAAATGGCTGCATAAACGCTTTCTACAAATAAATAAAACATCAATGAAAGCTTAAAACAACTCCGACAACTATACGTTTGGTAATTAAACTTCTAATGAAAAAATTTCGCAATGCGACTTCCGGTTTCATTCATATTTTATACACTCAATGATTGCATACATGTTTAATCTTGACCTTTCTTGATGAATTCATTCAACCAAACTTTGACTCTGATGTGTTATCAAAATATATTTATGTCGTCACATCACGACGCCTGTTTTGCATTGCTTTCCAAGAGGGAATACCGGCCAAAATGTTGGCGTCATAAACTTACAAAGGGTTTGATACGGTGAAAAACATATTGAAAGCCATATAATTAACGTCAACGAACGTCACTGAAATGTAGTTTGTATTGCGCGGTTAAAGTTCAGAAATTGAGATAAAACGTTAATGTCGCTGATGCTTTTTCGTTTTACTTTAATGTTAATTCGAGGGAAAATGTTTGATAAAAAACTGTGCAATACTAAAGATGAAGAGATTGTGATAAAAAAATACTTTGCAATACTAACGTTGCAGTCATCATATTCACCATCATCCTCGCCATTATCATCATCATCATTAGCATCATCATCATAATAAAAATCATCATCATCATCAACAATATGAAAATAATCATCATCATAATCATCATTACCATTGTGATCATCATCATCAGCTTATTCTGTCATTGCGATTTGAAATTGGTATTATTTTACTGTTGTTATTATGACACACACATAAACATAATATTAATTAACAGTACAATCTCGTTAATGTTACCATTGTATTACAAATATATACTTACACATGTCTTAGTGAACAACAGCGTTACAGTAACGATAAGCTAAGTTAAATAATTCATAAATATGTTTCCATATATTTTCAGATGATTAACCTTTTGCAAACACGCAGAACTAATACAGCCACAACAGTTACTGTGATCTTCATCTTATCGTGTGCGATGAGGCAATTTTACATAGATGACAACTTTTAACCGGACGATATCGACATTACGGAATCTAACGAAGACTTAACGGACTTCGACGATCAACGTGCGCCGATTACCGAAACTTTAAACCGAGTTCAATTTTCAAACAATGATGCCGAAGAACTTTAGCGGCTAAGGTCTACGGATTAGAAAGCTTTGTCCAAGAACAACGCAGATTGCCATGATAATTTAAACCACGGGAAGAGGAAACGAGAATGGAAATATCCGAAAATCGATTTGTCAAAGCTCTTTAAAGAATCATGCATTCATTATTAATCAACTGACTCCCCGATTATGTCCCGCCGTCGGACCCAGCAACTATATGTTTCCGATCCCCTGTCGTCGCTCGCTAACATGCTGGCACACGAGTGGAGACGTCGAAGCATGTGGAGTCCTTTAACAACCGGATGCGGCTCCTGGACTTCGGAAAAAAAGGCGGAGATACTTTCCTCTCTGATACCTTGAACGCTGACGTCATATCCCACGACGTCACTTCAGAGACCGAAGACTTTAGGTTTAAAAAAGATATATTTTGTTTAAGATATCCTTTTTTAAAGCATTGGATGCTTCAATATTTATTAAGATCCATACCATCGTAAATTTGTTTTGACTTATTTTTAAAATCCAGATCAAAATAATATGGTGTTGTATGTGTTACATTTCATTAAGTTCATTTGATGTCCCAATCACTAATGGATCTATATTAACGTTACTTAATCACACATGTTATGTTTATTGAATAATAATTTTGAGGTCTTTTACGAGATATAAATACCTTTGTTTTTCACAATCATAAATAAAGGCATGCAACTTTCGTCTTCGATTGTTTTAACTAAAAAATACAACAAAAACACTAGTCGTATACTATACTAAAAAATATAAATATTAAGATGACTTGTTTTTGGATTCTTGTTCCAAAATGACCGTAAAAAATTGTATTGAATATATTCTTTGAAAGCTGTTACTGTCATCCTTACTGTGTAATTAGCAGTAAAATGATTTAATGATATTGGCTCATTAACTGCATTTGTAGTGTTTAAAACAGAAATAATAATAGAAATACGTGCAGTAAAATCAGCAGAAATAAAATCTGAATAAAAGTGGATTTTAAAGCAGTGAACATAGTTGTATTAATTGAAAGCAGAAATATAGATAACAGTTTTAAAAGCAGCGAAACTGTAAGCAGAACCTAAACAGCAGAACTGATACTTGTTTTAAACAAAGTACTCATAGCAGTCTTATTTCGCTCTGCATTAAAAACATGAACATGCAAAATATTGGGGCATATCAGGACAAGGGTCTTGTAATAAAGTGTAAATACCTTCTTGAGAATTGTTGAACTTCAGGACCAGGGTCAGGTACAACAGTGTGAATATCACGTCGCTTAACATCGATGCAATTTCTGACTAGGCAGAGTTAAACATGTGCTCAGGGTAAACAGCATTGCATGTTGTACTCTTTGCGAACATGATATGTAATAAAACTTGTCAAACTGAATAGTCGGCGAAATGCTTATTAAAATCAGTTATAAAGTGTTCAAAAACATAGCTGATGTAATTTGTTTATTGCAAACGTTTCAATCGGAGTTTCAACTGAGGATACAGAGTCAATTTAACGTTCTATAAATGCCACTATGAAAACGTGAACATACAACGTCGTCGATAAGTCTAGAGTTGAATTTGTTCAGTCATATATTGTCAGTTTGTATTGTTATTTAATATCCTAATGTTAGAAACTCAGGATAAATAATATAAAGGCAGAGCAATTATTAAGTAATTGGTGAACTATCTCGCCGCTTGACACAAACCTCTTATTAAGTTATTGCCAATTTATCGATAAAGATAATTAAACAGTTGAAAACATTACGACGAAAAAAAAATGTTTATGTACTTATTGGATACTCGTAGCTGAGATTGATTTAGAGTCTCGAATATGATCAAATAAAAACGTGAGCTAGTGTAAACTCGGTCTCTCTTTAAAGCAAGAAATGTGCCCATAGTTCATGGATGCCACCGGTCAATGACACTCTACACATAAAATGAGTGTTGGGACAGTCTCTGTGTGAATTATATGAAGAAAAAAGTTCAATAACTCTAAAATAGGGGAGCTATGAACCCATGAAATTTCAAGTTGACACCCCTGTTAGTTTTCAAAATATGCTCCGGACAAAATTTAAATACAAAAAAAAATAGCAAAGGGCAATAACTATAATATATAAAAGAGCTACAATTATTGTGTATTGCACATCTCATTAATGAGATGTACTTACATTTGAAGTTTCAAATTGATACATTTCTTAGTTTCAAGATTTACACCGGGCAAAATTTAAGTACTTACATCAACAACGGGCAATGACCTACACTAAGGGTAGCAATAGTTTTGATTTTTGTGCAAATGGATCTACCAGCCAGTAATGTATCAAGTTGATATCACTTTTACCTTTCAAGATATTCTCCCTTACACAATTTAAGTATTTCACTTATTCAAGGGCCATAACTCCAACGTGCCTTTAACGATTCGACTGGTTATAACAGTAGGCATTTATGTCATTCTAATGAACATTTTCTGAAACTTTAATGACGATCAGTGAATTCAAAACGAATGTAGAGAATTACGAAATGACCGACGGTTCGGAGATGTATGCCTCCCTTTTTGGTCATAAAAAGAAAAAAGGTAAAACAAATTTCACAAGTTATTCTCTAAGATGAAGATTATGTTTATACAAAGAGGCATGGCATATTGGCAAAATGATCATTTTCAGAAACTAATTTAATTTATTCAATGGCGAACGTATACGTCATATCCAAACAAGGGACATACCACTCACGATAAGGACAATTATTAACCATATCTTTTCGTGTAAGGATAATCAACAATCGAAATAGACAACTAAAAAAGCACGTATGCAAAGCTTTTCATTCATATATATACTAGAACGCGTATGTTTAATATTGTGTCTAAAACGAGTATAAGTTCGAAAACTTGTATTGCCAAGTGTGCATAATTTGGCTTAAAATGAATTGTTTTTTTTTCTTGATTTTAAAATTCTTATGGATTATTTGAAAGCCAAAGTTTTGCTATTATATACAATACACAACATTTGTTAAAAACACCAGAATATGTTTATATGTTTTTCTTTATAAAATACAGCACTATTTACGTAAAAACAATAAAGAAAATATTGCGTTCTCCTCACTCCTCAGCCATCTGTGTATACTAACGTGGTATGCTGCGTGGTGCAAGTTTGTATTCCAACGTCAATTTATTAAATTATACAATTTAATATTTAATTAATAAAGACGTTTTGGATAAAGAAGTTCAAAGGTTCAACCATAAGAAATTATTCAAAAACGTGGGAACAATATCGAGAATGAAGTTATCGGCTATTAATCATTAGTTCGTTATCGGCAACTTCAAATGCATTGACGATCTCAGTTAACGCTTTGTGGAACGAAATAAAAGCAAAACCGTATATTACAGAACAATTCCCATAAACTTATAATTGCCTAGTTAATTCTTTATCACAGATAAGTTGTCAACTATTTCCGTTTCGTGGTTAATGTGAAAATAGCTGTAAATGACTTCAGCCAATTAAATTTAGTTTGATCGTCTATTAATACATATGGAAAGGCGAAGTCATATTTATACAATCGCTTCATGTTTGCAGTAGTTTATTTTCGTCTGATTAGCATGCACCTATTCGGATGGGAAAATTCAATGATTGCGACCGTTTTCTTTTAGTAAATATAAATTATATTTGACTCCTGAAATAATAATAATATCAGAACATTTTTTAGAATTGATAATAAATTCCTTACCTACACATATGTGCTTACTCGTGCTTCTAAAATGGCCAAGACAATGTCAAACATACCAAATTCCCTGACGTGATACACTTTTAATATGTAACTAGTAATTCGACGAATTTGTTTTAACGGCAATGCGATATTCTGACACTCCAAGCGGGAACAGATTGTGAGATGCACACATGCATACGATACGATGTCTTAGGTTCTACCATATAATGCACCGACTATATGTAAAGCCAATTCTCTCCATCCACCTATTTAAAAAACAGTCAAACCAATCTGGAGTAGTTATGACACCATTAGTAAGTAGAATAACTTGTTATAAGCCAGAATGTCTCAACAATCCGAATTACCATTAACAGTTATTTTATATAAAGTGGCAAGTAAGGAAGTTGCGATTGCGTATATACTTCTAAAACTGTTTCTGTACATGGCAAGTGTGTTATTATATTTATTTCTTTTTCATCACTGACAGTTTTTCTGGGCTTTTAAAATTATTTCTGTATTTAACCATAAATCAATGTAGTTTAGAGCACATCGAATATAAATAACATTTTTAAAGGGACTGTAAACCACGAATGACAAAAATGTTCTAAAATACCGTATTTTTTACAATTATTAGTTTGTATTGATTAAAATATCACGACTGGTATATAACATTACTTGAAAAAAAGTAGTTTTTTTATTTTGACTTTATTTTTTTATTATTTTTTTTTTTACTTGGTATGTACATGTATACCAGGAAACTACCAGTTAACTATTAATAATGCAAGTAGATTGATCATCATCGTCACGTGGTTAACCCAGGAATGCAAAATGTGCATGCGTAGTGAATTGTATATATTTTATATATATATAATGATCAAACTACTTGCGTTATTTATAGTGTGTATATCGTTATGTCACCTATTTTCGCGATGTACTTTCGATTTCACATCGCGAAATTTTATAACCGAATATACTGAAAATATGAACTTTTTTTTCAAGTAATGTAATATACCAGTCGTGATATGGTAATCCATTTTAACTTATAATTGTTAAAAAAAAATACGGTATTTTAGAACTTTTCATTTTTCGTCATTCGTGGTTTACAGTCCCTTCCCTACGATCCAACATTACCGTTATGCGTTATTATTTTCCGATTTCGTTGTGTTATGATTTGGTATTTCTGGTCGGTCAGATGTCATGTTGAGCGATTAAAGGATATAGTTGGGGATTGGACCTTATATACTTCCAGTTAGGCTTAACTGACCGTTATTAGGCTAATGGCCTCTAATAAATACGACTCCAAGGTTTGGACACGCCAACTAAGAATTCGAATAAATTGTATTTCTTCAAGTTATTACCGATCTCCGTTATCATATAAGATGTGCAGAAACAATGAGTTTAACGGAATAATTTTGTGTAATACAGTGGTCGTGTAATAAATAGTATGTCTGTGCTTACTATAGCGATTTTTAGTTTGTGTAATTGGTGGGGGTCTTTCATTTATTGTTTGTCTGGTGTCCTCTCGTAATGTTGTCCTGAAGAGACTTTGAGAATTAGTTCACACAAGCTTTTTGCTTACAATCATTGAAAGACAAGTGGGTTCAACTTAATGCTTGTATTGATATGTATTTCCAAAACCCTGATAAAAATTTTAAATTATTCATATAAAACAATTAATTTACACCATCGCCATATTTGTCTATATTCATTTACATTATATACACATTTCTTATTTGTTGTCCTTCTTCTCAAACCATTAACACTTTTATTTTATGGTAAAATAGAGAAACAACAACAACATAATATCAGGTAATAGCCAACTTTTCGTAAATGTAACAGATCGACAATTATATATTCCCTTGCATTTGATAATTACAACTTCATTAATAATAAGAACGCGTCAAACACATCTTTCTCCTGTATCGTATCTATAAATACAAACGTTACGATAACAACAGGGAAGAATGCACTCCTGCGCATTGGTATTATTTTCATCATGAAAGCTCCGAATCCGATATCAAAGGTTTCCTCCAAATCAAATTCCATTCATTGACGCACACTTGGGAATGCGTGAGGATCAGCGCATCCATTTAGAATCTTTCTTAAACACAATTCACAATTCAATACAAACATTATTATGACGGGACAGACGATAGACGTAAATCTGTATAAGTCATCTTTTTGTGCGAAAGATAAATTGTACAGAAGATTTTTAAAATATGTAAAAACATAAAATGCTATATACAATGTTTGCATGATGTGCTTCAGTCGGATGAAGTAACCAATTAAATCCGTTTCTTAATCAATGTCGATATAACAATATGAACGATCTTCGAACTTTGCATGTTGTGCAAAACACTTAATAAGCAAAAACACTTAGTATTTAGTTATGCAGGCACAATATTATTCTGAAATCTTAATGAATAGCACGAATGTTATAAATGGAATGTGCATTTGTTGACAAAGGTTATTGTCACTATGATGTTTTTACAAGTTCTTAATAGTCTAATAGACATTAATGTCAGATAATAAATCTGGAAATCAATATCACCGGGGATGAACAACTTTTGTCACGTGTCCACAAAAGTCAACGCAGGTTGTTGAATTGCATCAGGAAACCATTTCCGTCTGGTAATTTACATTTTTTTATAGAGAATATGTAAAAAAAAAAAAAAAAAAGCCTATAACATGCAACGCACCTTTTTGCATATTAAGACGCATTGCAATTGTTTCGAAGCTGTCCAGTTTTTAAGAACACTTCGACACAAAATTTGGATGTTAAATGCAAACGCTGTTCGATTTTATATTTTTTTTTATTTTCGATTCACGAATAAATCATATTGCTTGAAAAATGAGAGCACATGATGCTTAATTTTTGTTTATTTATTGTATTTGAGATAAAAGTTGGCGTTTTAATATTGAATTTGGTCAGTTCTTGCTATTCAATAATATACAAACGCGGTTTGGTTGAGCACACACAGTTTGCTGAAGCTGGATTATGGCAAACGCAGGTTGGTTGCGATAGTGGAACACGCCAAAAATCTGCAGATTATTTTTTTTATTGCTGAACAGAATATCCCGTATCACAATAAGACACGTAATAATCAGATCGACAGCCACAATTCCAAAAAAAACGATTGGCTTATGCGCAAAACATAATAATGGCCTATGTGCAGCTTGAGAAGGCATTACAGATTTACATGTAATTGTTGACAATTCGCAATCTGATATCAATGAGACAAAGATGCATCACCGTAAATATATTTTAAGCATATTGATTCGTTTAGATAAACAAAAAAAACCCAGATAACAAATGTATTTCCAACGGATTGGGTTAGATCAACAATTATCACAGATAATCAACCTAAATTACAATGATTATGATAAGATCAACAGTAATCACAGATAATCAATATAAATCACAATTAATTGGTTGCGATCAACAGTAATCACATATGAGCAATAATGAGCACAAGAATTTCGTGTGAAATCAACCATTACCATAATAAATTTAAACCAGGAAAATCAATATAACAACAATAATCAAATAAAAAAAAATACCAAACAAAACAACACAAGATAAACGATATGAAACACAATGTTTCGGATGCAAAATCACGCGTAATACTATATATTATTGTTTAACAGTCTGTATTATCACTAATAAAGAAAATAATCACGGCAACAGATGACCAATTTTTTTGTTAGAATTTCATTTATCACAAATAAAAAGCAATTAACCGTATGATATATCCTAAAAATGTCGATTCTAAACTAGTTTAATTTGTGGATTCTTGTATATAAAGTCGACAGACATGACGCTTTGTTGAGGCAGAGCTTATAAAGGCAGCAACCAGTACGAACTATTGCTACTTTGAGACTACGCATAAGATTATAATGAGGTCTAAAATGAGGACAATCGTTAACTGCTTGCTGTTCAGATGTGTCGCCTACTTTGGGGACAAGCAAACTTGAACAAAAAAGCTATGAGAATGGCTTTTAGTTAAGTGATTATGTTGAAATCATGCTTCTGATAAATGTGTTGATTAGCATATTGATTAGCTCTGTTCAAATGTCGTCAATTGAAGTTCCGTAGTCACATATTGTTTTTTATAGTAAATGTTTTCGTATTGGTAACCTTAACATCATTTTAAAGACTTCCAAACATGTGTACAGTGTGCGTTTCATTATCCTTTGAATGTTCTCGAAACCTGAGTTTGCCATTTCCAATTGCACACGAAATACCAACCTGCGTTTGCAAAACAAAACAAAACAAAATAAAATAATAAGATATTTTTCAAATTTCACCGTTATTTTTGTCATGAATTTTATTAAATATATTAAAATGAAGAGTAAAATCATACTAATTCAGTCGTTAAACCAATATTTTTTTTAAAGAAAATCGTCAAAACCACATACAAAAACAGCGTTAACATTGCATTTCAGAATTTTGTGTCGAAGTGTTTTCGGAAAGTGGAAAAAGTAAAGGCAATCTCATCATATCAAATTAAAGTGTATTAAGTAAACTGTGTCATAGGCTTTCGCTTTTTAAAAACTAAAATGTCGATCATACGAAAAAACAACAAAACTTACCTTAATGTGCAAGATCACAGACTGTTTTTTCAACCGGCGTTGACTTTTGCGGTCACGTGATAAAAGTTGTTCACCTCCGGTGAATATGGAATGGGATGTATTCGGGAGACATGAACATAAATTCGTTGGTTAAAGGTTTATTTATACTGATCGTTATAATACAAATACGTTGCCAAATATGCAATTAAGCTATTCATACATTTTCTACAATGGTCGTTATTCTCAGCTGACACATGTATTCCTGACTACATCTAAGAAATCTCGTCATCTCGAAATGAATTGAAACATAACCTGTTTACAAAATATAGACATCTTCCTGAACACGTTACAAATGTGATTGAATTATTAGATGCTTTACGAGATTCATTAAATGTGTTACACTAAAAGAAAATTTGAAAAGTTCTTTTACTTTTTATTTTGACAAAGTCAGGCCATTTTAAAAAGTATTTTATTTAATGTAACTGTTTGATTTTTTAAAGAAACATTACGAGTTGATTGCTACTTTGGTTACTATATATGTTTAGGTTGTCTGGCAGTAATGCTGACATTGTTCATGTTAAACTTAAAAAATAACTTAAAATATACTATATACTATATTTAAAGTTGTTCTGTATTTCTCCATACTTGCTTAAATTATAAAAAAAAAACATTTAAATACATAGTAAATATAAATACATGGATATGTATCCTATTTTTGATCATTGTGAGAAAACAATAATAGATTTGAATAGTCTTATTATAATTTATATTGGACTGGACATTTATTTTACTCAATTGATTAACTCTCAGATGGAATTTATATATTCAATACTGTTTATAATCAAATGTACATGGTCTATAAAGTCGCCATCATTGGATTGCTGCAAACGTATTAAACACATACGCTATGTATGGTTGTATATATCCTATTATGCATTCCGGTTATCAGATTGCTCATCCCATTGTTGAAACACATCAGCAGAAACGTCAAGACAGTTTGACATTTTTAGAAAGCCGTTCGCACTTGATGCCTCTAAAAAGCTTAATAAATTCATGTTTTCTTCAGTATTAGTTACATTACGACTATTATGAGTCAAGTATATCTTCATACAGTTCCTATTGTATAAGACATATGTGTCACGGATACAATCAATTGCAGTCAAGATGAAATATAACTATTCACTTATATGTTTATATGGACGAATTCCGCACACATTGTCTAAGCTGAATAAACATGAATGTTTTACTGTATCAAACTATTAAAAAGACTGTAAACCACGAATGACGAAAAAAGAAAAGTTCTAAAATGCCGTATTTTTTTTAACAATTATTAGTTTATATGGATTAAAAATATCACAACTTGTATATTACATTACCTGAAAAAAAGTTCAGATTCTCAGTATATTCGGTAATACAATTTCGCGATGTGAAATCGAATGAACATCGCTAAAATAGGTGTCATAACGATATACACACTATAAATATAGCAAGTAGATTGATCATTTTATATATAAAATATATACAATTCACTACGCATGCACAATTTGCATTCCTGGGTCTACCACGTGACTATGATGATCAATCTACTTGCGTTATGTATAGTTAACTGGTAGTTACCTGGTATGCATACCCAGTAAAAATAAATAAATACAAAAATAAAGTACAAATAAATAAAAAACTTTTTTCAAGTAATGTTATATACCAGCCGTGATATTTTAATCAATATAAACTAATAATTGTAAACAAATACGGTATTGTAGAACTTTTCTTTTTTCGTCATTAGTTGTTTACAGTCCCTTTACGCAGGATATGATCACGTTCACAAAGCTACAAATATACGAAAGCTACCGCCAAACACAATAACATCAACAAATTATACGCCTTCTTGGTTTCTTTTTGAGTGCTGGAACCAGTTAAGTTTGCGAAAATTATTTTTTGAATTGTTTTAAAGCATTATACATGCGTACATACCAATAATAAAATACCTCTTATATACCGGGCATGTGACCTGTTTTTATTCTTTTTTTATTTACATACTAGATAGTAACGTGTATAATTCTTGAATTTAACACAGTATAGATGAAGTTCTAGTTTGGATAAATTATTAGACATGTATAAATGTAGATGTGTATAATGTTTGTTTGAATACACACTCTTTTAATCGGCAAACATTTGTTAAAGGACTAACTGCAACTTTTCATTTTGGTTTGAAAAATGAAACAATGAATACAATACGCGCTTGACCGCGATATTTAAATGAACACATTCTCGTTATAGAAAGCATGTCAAATGTGATTTTAAAATGTCTTCAGAAGTGTTGAAATTTAGATTACATGGTTTGATCACTCATTAAACAATCCAATTACGCCGTGGGAAAGTCATTTTGCAGACACTTGATTATTTGAGAAAAGCGTTTGATAGATGGCTGTGATATTGGAACTTGCATGCATGAAGGTTTATGCAAAGAGTAAAGGGAAGGAAAGCCAATTTATCAATCTATGTTGTCTCGTAAAGTAAAACCAAAGTATTTAGTGCGTATGTGCAATAATTGTTTAATGTGAGAGATGTATATCAATCGTTAGAACAAAGCCTAAGCATACATTTGGAGACATTTAGAGGCATTCCGAATTTATGAACGTGCATATATAAACACATTTTCTTTGAAAGAGTTTGCAAAAAGAAAGGTGATATATATTCATACTTTGTAAAACTAAACATTTGGAGAGTGTGCTCGAAAGGATATTTTTTTGTAAACGGTAAATTAAAAAAAACCATACGCATTTGTATAAGACGGTCTTCTATAAAACAGCAGCCCACCAAGGAAGAACGTTTATACTAAAATCTTTCTAATATAATTTATCAGTCGATGTTAATGCTGAATTATAACATGAACTACGCTCCAGGAGTGAAATAACGTAATGCTTAATTGTGTTTATTACACGGGTGTTATTACACTAGTTATATAACTGTGAAACGACGTCATTTTTCTGACGAAATGACGTCATTATTCCAGCGAATTTCTTCAGTTAAACTCTTTTAGAATTTAAATAAACGGTGAAAAGAGCATAAAATAAAAAGAAAATGTATTGGTCATGTTATAAATAGAATCTTAGATTCGTGGTCATTTTGTATTGAATTTATTAAACTCGTCATCTAAATAAAGATAAAATTTATTAAGATGAATTGTTTAACAAATTCAATACAAAACGACCACTCATGCAAGATCCTATATATATGTGACGTATGGGGAAATTTTTCCTGTAAATCTGAATTTGAGTAATTTAGCATTTTTATAAAGCTTCAGAAGTACAGAAAAAAAATCATGCGTTTATGGATGTTTTTTTTTAAAGTAATATTTATTCACTTAATGCATTTGTTTGAAATGAGAAATAATGGTTATTTAGGAAAAGTAAATAAATGTGTCAATCCGAAAACGATAAAACAGCATTATAGAAACAGAAACAGCTAGACCAAGGAGCACCTAAATCAACAATAACAGCACTGAGGGGAAACACCAACTGTACGTATAACATAACACAAGAAATAAAATGTCAATGTCGTATGTTATTTACGTATATAAAGGCACTATAGAGATCATAAAGCATCGTTGTATTGTCCGGATTTGCAATAGTTAATAGTCTTGAGGGAGTTTAAGTGGGCTTGGGCGACTGTCGGCATTTGCTTGCAAAGGGACAATCTGTCCCATGTGAGACATAAATGTCCATATGGTTTCTTCTTAAGACTTTTACACGCACATTTGGTATTGTTGGGTAAAGACGATGTTCAAATACAAATACTCTTCATACAGCGGGATATTGTCACGCACTACTGCGGTGTTAACTAGACCCGATCAACCATACATGTTTAATACCTATATTCGGCATATTTTATGTTTGTATGTATTGATAAACTTACACACTTGAGTGTTGACATAGCAAAAGTCGGAATGAATTATACGCCAAAGTCGGTATGAATTATTGTTGATCGCGATGAAAACATATTAAAACTTTATATCAACTTTAGTTTTACTAACAAGGCTCCGGGCAGTTCTAACCTAATGAATGTCTGTTTCGGAAAGCACACTTTTCATCGGTTACAAAAATCTGGACCGAACTCAATGAAAGAAAAATATACCAGAGACCACGATAACTTCATCTAAGGCCCTAGACAGATTGCAATACAGCAATTTGACAAAGAAATAAATAGGTTCGCCATACAAGCAACATTTACAGACAATATTTGACGGTTGTGTCTGCTGAGGAACGTTCATTTTTCGGTTAAATGGAGTTAAGATCAACGACAAGGATCAAAGATTTAAAACATTTTTTTTTGTTATGAACATATATATATTATATATGTGATTTATGATCTGCGTTGTTTCTCTCCTTTTTTGTATTTGACGGTTTAAAAAACACACTAATTTTGCGAATTAACCGTCAGCGTGTCTTTTTATTAAAGCAATTATGTAACTTATACATTACATAACGGTACATACAACGCAATTCTCATAAATTATAACAGCAGGAGTAACCGCCGTACAACGGTCAATTCAAAGCATTTTGGGTAAAAAAAAGTTAAAATGCAATTCTCACACGTAGCCAAGAAGTAAGCACTGAAGCAATGTACAAAATTACCAACATAGATTTTACCCAGCAGAAACAAACACATGACAAAAAGTTACATATGAGCACCCCGCCTTGTTACGGTCAAGTCAAATGCGGTGGGAACAAACACTTGAAAGGCGGACTGAACGTAACGATGTTTGTAAATTATAGGATTGGAAATCGTAAAAAAAAACAATCCAGTTTTAAAATAGATTATGTTCTTTCAAATACCAACAGGTTTATTTTGGTTTTGGTGTGGACAGTGTGTAATAGAGTTAATGTTATTTATTTTATGTTACAATAAAAGAGTGATTATAATGTCAATTTCAATCATTGTTTGTATTGTATAGGCAATTAATCACTCGCCTTAAATAATTCTCTCCTAACAATGATTTCAAGAAATAATTATTATAATAAATAAATAAATAATATTTATAAAAACATAATACGTATGTTTTTCTGAAAAATGAAAATAACATAAACGATTACAATTAGATTAATTATTTTATTTAATACATGGACACATGCTGATATTCGTATTGTTGATTACAATTGTGTTTTTAGGGCAGAACATGATGTTGTTTTATCCACATTTACAACGTGTTTACCTTTTTGACCTTGCCAGTTTGTGACGTTACTATGTCAAAGCCTGTCTGAAAATGAAGCCTCAGAGAGAAGATATGAACAAAATTCACCATGATATAAATATCAAGATGTGGGCATTTAAAGGCTTCTATAACATAGTGCTTAAAGTTCATAACAATGGTAGAAAAAATATTTTGAACAACAAATCATGAAGACATTGTATAGTAAAAACATATAAAGAAACGTAATAACATTTCTTTTTGAAACTTTAAAGTATATTGAAAAATGGTTCATTATCCACCGTTCTTAAACCAATTTCAAAATGAAACAAAAGAGTAGTAATCATAAATAAAGCAAACTTCACATCAAGTTAACATCAGTTTAATACGAGGTCTAAGTGGAACATATGTAAATGGATGTTTTATGTAATATAAACATGAATTATTGAAACCTTGAATTATTCTTGTAAAATTGCGTATTAGACCTTCTTAGTTTATATAACTGTCATGGTGATCAATCAGATGAAAGCAGAAACTACCTTTTTGAAAGCAAAGTGGGATAACAGTCAAATACGCGAAGAACTAAAATGGCAGTGGGCTTTCATCTTACGGACATAAATCATATCATAGCCGTTTTAAATTCCTGTGTCAAATATTTAATTTCTATATCGAAAGGTTAAACTAGCTATTTCAGTTAACAAAGTAATTTCAAAGAACTTATGTATTAGTTATACAAATTTTAAGATCAGAACAATGTCATGAATTAAAAATTGTTAGAAATCGAAAACAAATAAGACATTGATAATACTTAAAGCCCCATTAACGTTCAAAATCAACGAATATTTCGTAAAATATTTCATAAAATACAGTAAACCCATTCCAAAATCAGTTTTCCTTATAGCGATTTCCAAAATTTCAAAGCTGGATGTGGTCTTATAATATAGATTAAACAAGATACAAAATGTTTTTCTGTATTTGTTTGTGTTGCAATATATTCAACACATGTTCATGTATCAATTTAGTGTTCGTGTGTCGTATGAATATATGTTATCCTACCACATCTAGCGCTGAAATATTGGCTTTTGCTGTAAAGAACACTAATTGTTTAGGGCTTAATTTTATTGTACGAAATATTTTACAAAATATTCGTTGATTTTGAGTATTTATGTGGCTTTAAGGAATATGCGTAGTTTATATTTACATATACACGCATATAAAGGTATAAGCGTAATGATGGAAATCGCACACACATTCTTATTGTTTTAAGTACATGAAAACTAAGTCCTGTATATTAAGTAGTGTACGACTTAAGCCAAAAGATGATGCTATTTTTAAAGTTAATTCAGTTAAACTTAAAGTAAATCAGAGTATGTATAAACAACAAAATAAACAAATAAAAATCATGCTAATGTTGAAATGTTTTAATGCAAACTTTCGCAAAGATTACCCTGGTTTCGGCATCGTCCCGTTATAAATATTCGTGTCTAGTCGTTAGATGATTTCAAAATATTTGCAGTATAACATATTTACTGAACTTTTAATAAGAATGTACAAGGAAGAGCTGCATTAAGGGGCATGTCCAGGTATTCGTGTATTACGTACATTGTGCTTTGACATCCTATGCTCAAACAAAGTTGAAGATTCATACTTGGTCAATGTATTTTCATTGCATCACTTTCGTTATAAAAACGTAACTCTATTAAAACAACCTTCACTTAGTTGAGTACATAAGAGAAACCAACAGCATAATCAGCTGTAGATAAGGCCATGTATCAATTTCCGGATCGGGACAAAAAACAAAGGAAATCCCCGCTGATAAATAAAGCGAGTGCTGAAAGCTAAACAGTCAGATGAAACTATTTCTGAGATGGACTTTGTTTTAGCAGGAATCGTGCAGTGATGTTTTGTTACCCCATTTAGCAGCTCTACAAGAACCCCAAATTCCATGTATAAAACATATTTATCAGACATTAATGTATGTGGATGTATTTGATAGTGCTTGAATTCATAACATACCAATTCTTTGTGAAGCATTAAGAGGTTCTTTGCAATGCCTTAATAAGTTAAGCCTAAACGGATATTTATATTCTTTTTCTAAAGATATAATTACTTAGTCACTGCATATGGATGTTCTGAACATTTGCCTGCGCTGTAACATCAAAAACAAATATAAAACTGTCGTTAAAGCCGCTTTGTTTACAATCAAGATGTTCTGTTACATAAGATACCATAATTATTCCATTTTGTACAGGTTTATATAACTTTGATTTACGTTGACATAGAGTGTAATCCTAAACTTAATGGTAACGTTTTTTCGGAAATTATTTTGGAACAAGCGTAAGTTTCCAGTAGTTGTTAACAGGCTGTACCACCCTGGCCATTTCACAAAGGTAACGCAGTGTTATTTTGTGTTAGATGTGTATTATTTGGTTTGCACATTTTTGTTTGCGGTATTGGCAGTCACTTGTCTTGAATTGAAGACATGTTACATAATATAAAAATTCTCGTATACAGATGTTGAGTGGAATATTCGATGTAATGATTTGGTTTGATTTGTTTCAGCAAATATTAACACACATGCTGATAAAGTTGTCATTTATTTGACGAACGTCAAAGATTATATGATTTATAATGCTTTTGGTGATACACACCATTAGCAGCTTAATTGAATTAATGAGTTCCACGCTACGCACTCTGCTTGAATAGTTAATGGTTACACGTGATGTCTTGTAGCTGCGTGTTATATAAGAGGAAGGATAACATTTCATTTAACAATCGTAAGTTAGTTAAGATTCGTGAACCAATCATTTTGCGTTTCAACAAATCAATGAGGCTGGTTTACACACCAATACTTACAATCTTACGAACGTTTATTGAAAAGAAGGCCAGGATATGCAGAGACAAATCTTGAATCAAAAAGGCAATAGGCTTCTAGTAAAAGGAAATCTTTATTTATTTAAAATGCATTCTATGGCGACTTAAAGTGCAGCATGCTGGATCAAATCATTGAATCATCATGAAATTGTAGGAGCAGAATCTCATTTGTCATGTCTTATTTTATATTTCACTGGATAGCTATCTGCATATACCTCAAAATGGTTTCGGCAATGCAAGCATGAATAACTCTTTCCAATTGTTTCATTAAAAACAGGATTCAGAAAGGACGGTTTACACCTGCTACGGTAAATAAATTAAGATTAGAAAGAGATCGCGATAGTGTAATTGCACAAAGGAATAATAAAGAGCTTGATTCCGTGGAGTCAATACAGCCAAATAATGGTGGTATTTCTATACGCCGATTTCTAAAACAATGAAGTTACACAAATTAGGTTAACGCGTAAGAAGACAAGGAGAAATATTTATTCACTTATTGATAAATCGTAAAATTTGAACCATTGTCCCGTACAATACAGGTACTTAATCAATATATCAGAGCTTTATCTGTGATATAAAATATTTATATATTTATTAACCGATATCAAAATACGCTACATTCCTAAAAAATCAGCAATCATATACTTTCAAATGCATAAAATGTACTTGGTATCGTATATGGAAACTGTAAATGCGTATGTACCGTCTTAGAAATAAGAAATTCTAGTTAGTACATGGAAGCAACGTGATATTTGCAACAGCAAATTGTAATCAGTAAAGCGAAAGGGCAATTCATAATTTGGTACGAAGCCCTTTTTAAATATTTGAAAACATGCATGTATCTATGTCTTTTGTGTCGATTTGTTTCATTGCTAGCTATATTATGATAATGTACCTGAAGTGTTTAATGTCAAGTTTAACTCAATAATTAGCCATAAAGCTCTATTGACTGCAACGATTATTTGTAATTCATACAGGTAAATATATGAGCCGTGTTTGAAAAAATAGGTCTAAGGTCGTATGCTGCCAGAGTAGCTCTAGAAGAGCTAGCACATTTACACAGAATTTACGTTTTAATAATCGAATTTGAATACATAACTTGAGCACTTTTATTATAAGGAAAGCTGTACAAATGCGTATAGATTAATGCATACAATTATATATTGTGATAGAAATAAGTAACGTTTTTGTAACAATCTTATTGTTCTGCCTTTTTTCTTGCTTCCTTGTCTCCACCGTTCAATGTCCAGAGGAATATGAACCTCACGTAAATACAGACCACACAATTGTCTGTTATTCTGAGTAAAATGTCGAGGGAATACGTTGACAGTCCGGACACTTGATTAGTATGAAGTCGTGTTTGATTCCGAATAATTGATATTCATGAATGGTTTTTCAACGTGTTCGTAACCAGTATTCACGATGTGGAAAGTTATTTAGATACTGGGTATACATTGTGCTAAATCGAAACACTCGGTATATTAAAACATTGCGAGTTTTTCTTACATTTCTGGAGAAAATGATGATCACCATTATTATTCAAAACACGTCACCAGCTAAATCCAACGTATGTTAAAGTGGTAATATATTGCATTGGAACAATACAGACTCTTTATAAGAATCAATATTAAAACAAAGTCGTAGTTTTACATGTTAAGCAATTTATAATCAGAGATTAAGTTCATATTAATGTTAGTTACTTCAATTGTCGATACAATTCAGGAATACATACGCAACAATTAACACTAAAATATTAAAAGCTTAACAAAAATGGATGTACATTTAATAGGATTTACTAATTGAATAATAACACACTATTGAGTTATATAAATGCATGAATATGTTTTAACTTGTAATACGAGTAATTAAACTATATTGAATAATTGAAACGTAACATGTTATGTATTCTCTAATTCCATTTATGAAGAAGTATTGTGCAGTGTCAATGATATGATGTAGTGCCTATTAATGTGATGGAATATAGTCTTGATTATATCGTATTACGTCCGCGACTACCTTTGAACCAGCTATCTCCTCTAGAAATTGATAGTGTTACATGCAATAATAACATATGATGCAACCGTGTTACCTTTAATAAACAAACCAATATCTTATTACGACGGATAAACGTTGTAAGTTGAATATAAAACGCATATAACTGTGTAAATTAATCAGTAGCGATTCTTGTAAACAACATGCCACTTATGAACGATGCATGTTGAATTGAAATAAGAGTAATGAAACTATAAATTCAATAAATATATATAACAAAACATTTATTTTGTTATAAAGACGTATGCTTGAACGGTTTTTCTGGGAACTATGTTCCTTAAAGATTCTATGAATTTTTTCATCTTATAGTACTTCAACTTATACAAACGAATAATATAGAAACATATTATTTTTAGACCTTTTACTGTTATAGCCTGCAGCTACAATGCAGAAAAAATATAATACAAAACTAAAGTCTTTTAAATAATGCAATTTGAAGCAAATCAATCTTGAACATGTACTGGGGTCTCTAACATGTGGTATAAAGCATCACTTATGTTAAGATCTAAGACCAATTGGTTGATAAACAAGAAGCAAACAGCAAATGTACTTGCAAAATATGTACATTTTAAAGCACATGCCTTCCAGAACAAACAAGGACTGACATGCGACGCTCAAAATCACGCCATTGTCGTAAACGGCTTCTCCACAGACTAACAAACGATTAAGGACAAACAAAAAGACATCGCCTGCGATCAGACAGTTATTTTTACCATAAACAGTTTCCTATAATAATTTTTGGTTATATTATCACAATATAAGTTTCATTGGCAGTATGGTAGTTTAATTAAAAAAATCCTCGGGTCTATACAAATATTGAGTAAGTTACTTATAACGGGCCCAAGTATTGTATTCATGGTATTTCATAAAGAATGGAGAAAGCTCAACATTTTCGCAGTAATGCATAATTTTTGCAAACAATTTAAGTCGAAGTCATCATCAACTTTGTAAGATGGCTCCGTTGATGTGTTTCCGTTTTTCTCTTGTTGACATTTAATACCGAACAATTATTTCGAAAGACAACACCCGTTTCTCTTTAATAGAAAACCTTTTAAACTACAAACTTTGAAGAAACAGAAATATCAAGGAATCAGAGCCTGTTTTATATTATAGCGTATTGCACAGCCAAACTAGCAATATATCACAGCGTGTTGTCTTTCAAAGTACCTGCATTTTAGAGAATTCATTTGCTTAAGAGGTGATATAAACTTGTGTTATAATACTATGGAACATCCTTCGTGATAAATAGGCATCAGTATGAAGTTGACATATTGGGTAAAAGCATGAACGACGACACGTCAAGATATATAATCCTTTGCAATCAGTTAAGGACAGCATTTCTGTCAAATGTGCTCTTTAAAAGTTATGTTATTTTGTTATTGATTTTGTTATTTTATCAGGTATTTCACACAGTTTATGTAAATATTATTTAATTTTGTTTACTTGGAACACATAATAGAGAGCCGTTTGATATATATTTTGAGGCTGATAGAGTTTACTGAATGTATATTTGCGTTTAGATGTTGAGCTATTGGATTGCTATGTGGGGTATGGGACAATCATTGGACACACTTCGACATGATTTTGTTTACAGTTATTCCAATGTATTACTGTACAAATCAGCATACAAAATAGAGCTTTCATTAAGATACACATTATTTAAGCACACACACACAACAACAACAACAACAACAACAAACATATTACTTGAAAAAGCAGGCTGAGCACGTAGTTTGCCAATCGATAAAAAACAGCATTTGAACCTACTAAGAATATAATATTGTAATACATTTGGATTGGTCGGGTAATTTGTATTCTTATTTTATTATTATACAAGAGTATTTATATTCGTGTCATATAAAATATGAACAGACATTCTGTTTAAGACTAAAGTCTTTAAATGACAGAAATGGTGTGTAAGTTATACCGGTTATATGGTATTATTGATCAATGATTTGCGAATTACAAATATATAGAATGTAAAGTGTTGTATATATATATAACATCTACAAGAAGAACATATACAATTTATTATACGGACACAACCAAAAACGAAAACGAATAATATGTGTCGACTGTAAGATAGGTAGCTGTGAATAATTTTATAAATTTAATAATATAGTAAATACTTTTTGCTTTTGGAGTTGTATTGAAAAACCAAATGTTGTACAATTAAATAGTTTTATTAGCGAGGTCAAATGTAGACATTTTGACAATTTTAAACAAAAGTGGTATTGTAAAATGTATAACAGTTTAACAGTTTAT
>VMBQ01000010.1:131957-180753 GCA_007657795.1 Dreissena rostriformis | reverse complement strand
TATATATATATATATATATATATGAATTTGAATTAACTGAAATGTATGACTGAAATTTATATTTTTTCTTAAATTCATTTCTATGACAGTGAAATCGGGCATGGCGCAGGGATGTGCAATAATTTTATGTATTTATTTTAAATCAGAGAATGTTCTGACGAACTTCTCTGCATATAAATAAAACATCAACGAACAAAAAAACAATCTCTGACAATTGTACGTTTTCTAATCAACCGTTACATAAAATGTTTCGCAGTATGACTTTCATTCAGGTATCATACACTCAGTTATTGCAGCCATTTTAAATCTTAATATTTCTCGATGAATTTCATGCAACTAAACTGAGACATTCTTCAAATGTAGTTATGTCTTCATATCACGGCCAACTGTGTGGCATTGTTTGCAAATTGGGAATACTAGCCAATATGTTGGCATCATTTACTTATAGGGGATTGGATGCGGTAGGAAAATTATCGCAAATAAAATTATTGACGTCATCGAAATGGATTTTGTATTGCGCGGTATAAGTACAGACAGTTGGAGGAACATTTATTGCTTGTTTAATTTTCAGGACGTCAAAAAAGATGGTTTACTTAACTTTTATATTGATTCATTTAGTTTCCATCTTGACTTTCTAGATTAATTATAAGTCTTGCAGGAGCAAATATAAACGAAGAATATGTTAAAAGTGATGTGCATGGTTAATATATCTTTAAAAGCAAGCATGGTCCTAGAAAATTGCAGACCACCAGGCTCATAATAATTTAAAGAACCGGAAGGATGAACGAGAGAGGAAATATCCGAAATTCAATTTGTAAAAGCTGATTAAGGAATCATACATTCATAATTAAAGAAACGACTCCCATCGTATGTCCTACTAATGTTAAGGGTCGATAACGAGATACACATACCGTTGTTTTTCAACATTATTAATAAAGGCATGCAACTTTCGTCTTCGAGTTTTATACTAAAAGACAACAACAAACACTCGATTTATACTATGATACACACATTAAATATAAATATTAAGATTTCTTGTTTTTGGTTGCTCGTTCCAAAATGATATTAAAGGTTTTTATTGAATACATGCTTTGAAATGCTGTTTTCTAGCAACAGAAGTGTGTAATTAGTAGTAAAATAATTAAATTATATTGGTTCATTATTTATCACACGAATTGCAGTTAAAAGGATTAAAAACATAAGTAATAATAGAAGCACAGAGTAAAATCAGCAGAAAATAAAGAAGCATTAATAGCAGTAAAAATAATGGTTTTAATTTAAAGCAGAAATATTGATTACAATTTATAAAGCAGCCGAACTCTCAGCAGAACCTACAACAGCATCAATTATACTTGTAATAAACAAAGTATTAATGACAGTCTTTTCTTCTATCTTCATTCAAACAATCAACAAACAAAATATTTGATCAATTCAGGACAAGGGTCTTGTTATAAATTCTTAACACTTCCTACGTATTGTTGCATTTCAGGACCAGGGTCAGGTACTAAAGTGTGAATATCACGGTATAAAGGTAAAAATGTGCTCAAGGTAAACAGCATTGCATGTTGTACTCTGTAAATTTGCGGACATGATACGTAGTAAAACTTGTGAAAATGAATAGTCGGCAGAATATTGATTAAAATCAGTGATTAAGTGTTCAAAAACATAGTTGATGTGATTCGTCTATTGAAAACGTTTTAATCGGAGTTTCAACTAAGGTTACGAAGTCAATTTAGCGTGCAATTTATGCAACTATGGAAACGTGGAGATAAAACGTCGTCGATCAGTCATATAGTGTCTGTGTTTTTTTTTTGGTATTTAATATCCTGGTATCAAAACCCAGGACAAATAATGTTAAGGCAGACCCATCTTCAAGTAATTGGTTAACTACCTCGGTTTTTACACACATCTAATTAAGTTATTGCCAATTTGTCCATAAAGAAAAAACAAAGAGTACATAGGTTATGACGAATTGGAATATTTCATTATTTATTGGAAACACTTAGCTTATGTTCATTTAGAGTCTCGAATATGATCAAATAAAACGTGAACTATTGTTGACTTTGTCAACTGTTTAACAAGAAATGTGCCCATGAATAAGTGTTAGATGGACAGTCATTCTGTGTATTATATAATAAATTTGATACCCCTTTTACTTTTCAGTGAATACTCCGGACACAATTTAAGTACAAAGACTAAAACAGGAAATCACTTCAAAATATAGAAGAGTTATAATTCTAGGGCATTGCACATCCGAATAATGAGATATACCTACCGTTCAGGTTTCAAGTTCATATCTCTTTTAGTTTTAAAGATAACAACTCGACAGAATTTTAGCACAAATATTAACAAAGCGCAATAACTCTATAGTAATGATAATTGATCCATGCAATTTCCCTTAATGAGATCGACCTACCTGTACAGTTTCAAGTTCATACCTATTTTACTTTTTAAGATATGTGCCTGACAAAATGAAAGTACAAAAATAACTCTAGTGCCATGTAAGATTTTGCTGGAAAGTAAGGTAAGCGTTTATTGTATGCTAATACACATTTTCTGAAAGTCTTTTGTCGATCAGATGAAAACTGGAACCCAAAACGTGCGGACAGATTCATGGCTTGGCGGATAGTTCGGAAACGTTTGCCTCACTTTGGGGGCATAAAAAAGGTCAAACACAGATCACGAATTAGTTTCTTTGATTGCGGCTGTTATTATGCACAGACGATCTCTTTCAAAAAGGAATGTCATGGATTCCATTGAGAATGTATAAATCATATTCAAACAAGGGACATATCAATCACGATTAGGTAAACATATTAACCATATCTTATTGTGTAAGGATATTTAAAACAAAACGGAATAGACAAAATGATAAAATCATATGTGTGATATTTTTCATCCATTATTTAAACAGAGCGTGTAATACTGAAATAGTGTATTAAAACGCGTATAAGTTCGAAATCCTTTAATTACTGAGTGTGTTAATTGTTGCTTAAAAAGGACGAGTTTTATATTCCGTAGAACGCAAATTGTGTATTTCACGTTTTTCTTGATTTCATAAAAAGTATGGATTATTTCAAAAACCAATGTTTTGCTAATATATAAAATTCACGACATTTGTTAAAAACACGAAAATATTTTAATATGTTCCTTTTTTAACAAAACAGAAAATAGTGAGTTCACCTCAATCAACTGTAAATAATAACGTGGAAGGCTGCGTGCTGTAGGTTTGTATTCAAACGTCGATGTTTTAAATTATACAATAAAATATTTCATGAATAAAGAATTGTTGGATAAAGGAATAAAAAGGTTCACTCTAAAGGCATTATTCAATAACGTGGGTTCGGTATGAGCAACTTCAAACGCAATTAACGATCTCAGCTAACGCAATGAGCAACGAACGAAAAGCAAACGTATATTACAGAAATATTCACATGAAATTATGATTGCTTAGTTAATTTTTAAACACAGATTAGTAGTCAAATATTTTCGTTTCGTGGTTTATTGGAAAATAGTTTTGAAATGACCTCAGCCAAGTTAATTAAGTTTGATCATGGAATGGCGATTTTAAAATCGTCTGATATGCATCCACCAAAGCGGATTTGCATTTTCAATGTTAACGAACGCTTTCTTTGAGTAAAACTTTATTAAAGTTGACTTCTAAAATAATAATAATATAAGATCATTTATAGACTTTAAAAATACATTCCTTACCTGTACATTCATGCTTGCTCATGCATCTAAAACGGACATGACAAAGTAAAACATACGAAATGCTCTGACGTGATGCACTTTTAATCTGACATTAGTAATTCGACGAATTTGTTTTGACAAAGATACGATATTGCGACACTTCCGACGGGAACATACATTTAGATGCACACATGAATACGATACTATGTATTATGTTCTACCATATAATGCACCAGATCTATGTTAAGCTAATTCTCTCCACATATTCAAAAGGTAGTCAAACCCATCTAGAGCATTTCTGACACTATTTGTTTGCATGATATTGTTAAGTTAGTCAGAAAGGCTACAACATCTAAATAAATTGATATTAAAGAGCTAAAAAAAGATAGTTGCTATTGTGGTATTACAATAATGCACTATTGGAATGTGTGCAAGGATTCAATTATGTAGGTGTTCATTTTTCGTCTAGTCTGTCTATGTTTACTTTAAGATTATTGATGCTAAGGTGATGCCTATTTTATTATATGGATCGGAAATATGGGGGCTAAAATCTTGTGAAGTTGTAGAAAGAGTTCACACATATGCATGTAAAAGATTTATGTCAGCACCAATGTACTCATGTAATAATGCTATTATAGGTGATTGTGGTAGATATCCAATACATATTTATTCATCTATGAGAGTTGTAAAATATTGGTTACGATAACTGGAAACATACATATTCCCGTCATACTATAAAGTGCTATGAAATGTTGAAATGTTTTGATGACATAGGATACGTAAACTGGGTTACTTCATTACGAAATCACTTGCAATAAAAAGGGTTTGGTAATGTTTGGGAACAACAAGCAGTTGTTAATAAACCATTATTTTTGATAAATTATGCTCAACAATTGAAAGATATTTTTGTACAGCAGTGGATAGAAGCGTGTAATAGTTCTTCAAAACTAAAAACATACAATGGATTTAAAAGTAACTTTGAATATGAGTCGTATTTAAATATTTAAAAAATCCGTAAATTTCGAAACGCTTAATATGTATGTTTCCGAATTTCTTCCCATAAACTCATGATCGAACAGGGTCGTTATTTGAATATCGACAGGGACCAAAGGTTGTGTCCTTTTTGTAAAAATGATATTGAAAATAAATTGTATTTTCTTCGTATATGTACAACATACTTAGACCTTCGTGAAATTTATATACCCATCAAGTACTATACACCCGCTACTACAAATAAATTTAATAAAATCATGAGTTCCCGGGGAGAAAAGTTTATCAGGAGTATCGCTATGTTCTTGTATTATGCTTTTGAAAGAAGAAATGCGTTACTGAATTCCAGTTAATTATCAATAGCTGTGTCTATATGTGTATATGCGATGTTATCTGTATTACGTGACTATTTGATGCTATTTGTATTATGTTACTTGTATTATGTGACTATGCGATGTTATTTGTAGTATGCTTTTGAACGAAGAAATGCATTACTGAAAAGCATTTAATTATCAATAGCTGTATCATTACATATGTATGTTTGTCTATATGTGTATTGAAATGTGTGACTTTGCTATGTTATTTGTACTTGCAAGGACCGGAGGCCACATAGGAATAAACATTGAATTGAATTGAATTGAATTGAATTGCGTTTATATATCTCTAAAACCGTTTCTATACACGTCCAGTGTGTCTCAGTGATGTCTTATGATCTTATCATTATTATGTGTGAAATAGTCAATTATATGTATTTCTAAAACCAGTTTCTATTTTACCCCTGCCCCAACTATAAAGAATATACCCTTTTCAATTTTATTAATAATGATTAACATACACGAGTTTTATATGTAAATGACATATATTACAAGGATGTCAGATGAGGTTTATGCTTTCTTCATAAGAAATCTATTAACACTATTTTGATTGATTTATTCGTATATATATATATATATATATATATATGCATTTTAAACNCATAAAGGCTTACTGTTAAAAAAACTTTGCTAGATACATATATATACAAAACAAACAGTTCTTATCATAAGATATGTTTATATAATATATATATATATATATATATATATCTTTAATATATATCTTTATATGTCATACAAGAACAGTTCATACAATACATTAAAGTAACAATCTTTAAAAAAAAATGATTGCAATTATCACAGATTTTGAATCACAATGCATTGATATATCACATTTTTATATCACAGTCAAGTATAATCAGTTACATTCAGTTACAAATAAATAGTCAGTATATTTGGCAGAGACATGAAATAACAAGAAGTTTCAAGATGTTGAAATCATGACATGATATATATAACACAGTATGACCCATGAAAGTTTTACTTATTTCCAATGGGGTCCTATGGATGGGTGTCAAAGGTACAAAAATAGTGGCATTAATAAAAAATATCATTTATTTACACTTGAGACTAAAGTCTTGAGACAAATAGTAGTAATCATAGATTATTAACAATCACTGGTTATAATACTTTATTGTTATCACATTTAAATGTACATATAAATACTGTATTGATGACTTATTTAAACAGCCGGCATATATATATAACAAACCAATCACATAAAACATTAATTTAAACAAATAAGACTACTAGTAAAAAATAAAATCAGCATTTTCTTTCAATTTCATATTGTCTGTGAGAGCAGACTTCACTTTCTTTTTAAATTCATATTTATTACTAACATTTTTAACATCTGCAGGCAGACTGTTCCAGTCTTTGATTGCTTAATAAAAAAAAGTAGTGCTGGTTAAACCATTCACTTGAGGTAAATAAAAGTTACCTTTACTATTTCTTCTGTTATGACTATAAATATCAGACACTAGACTAAAATCATTGTTCATGTAAGAAGGACATTTCTTGTTAACAATTTTATGAACATGGTTGAAATCTTAATTGCTTAACTCTATTTTGAACATTTAACCAACCAATACTACTAAAATCTTTAACTTTCAATGATGTTCTAGAGTAATATCCATGAATAAATCTAACAACTTTATTTTGTACAACTTGTAATCTATTTTTTCAACTGATTACTAATACCATTGTACCAAGCAGAACTAGCATAGTCAAAATGGCATTGAACCAAGGAGTAACATAACAATTTTCTTAATTCCATATTTTATTTAACAGAGGTTTTGTCTATACAGGAATCTAATTCTTGAGTTCACCTTTTTAATAATATTATTAACAATAGATGTAGCAGAAAGATCATTGTCCAATATTCAACCAAGGTATTTAACAGATGATTGAGAAACAATAGTGTGATCATTACATTTTACATTAAAGTTATGAAGTTTTGATAATTTCCTTTTGGCACCAAACACTATACATTCTGTTTTTCCAAGGTGTAAAAATAGTTTGTTATCCACAAACCAATTACTACAACTTTCAAGTTCTTTACCCAAAACATTACTGATGCTTCTAGGATCTTTGTGAGAATAAAGGATGGCACTGTCATCAGCATAAAGAATAAGTTTACATGATTTGCTAATACTAATACTATGCCACTCTTCTATCAACCAAAACGACTAATGAGGTGTGTTTTTATAATGCTGGAAATGTAATTGACGTATTCATGTTTAGTATGCCTTGTAATATGTACAAGCCCCCATGCATATTTTATTGACCGTTCCAAGGCGGTACCCAAGATTAAATCATGTTGTGTCTGTTGTGTAATAAGTATGTTGTCAATGGTGAACATTCCCCTATGAGTGAAAGTTTCCGCGCTTTATCTAAGGCTTGGCATGCCGTTGAATTGGTTTGAACCCTCAGAGTTTTGAATTGACCGTTTCGTGTCTCTGATTCTAGCTCAATTCATTTAATGTGTATTGATGTTTTGCATGATTGACCTGTATTGTATATGCAATTGTCACTTGCATTAAATAAAATCGTAGCGGATGTTAACAAAAACTTCTCTCCAAACTCTTTTTCTGGCATTTCATTATTCATGTATTGAACCACACAATAGTGTAGTTTAAACCACATCGAATGTAAATTTAGATTCAATTAAAAAAGACTTAACTTGAATAGGTCAAGTTTAAGTAAATGGCGTTTATTTTACTATTACAATTGTCGATGTTTCAAACTATTTCCACTTTGTCATATTAGAACAAAATGAAACTCGGTGGTTAAAATAGTTTTTTTTTGTTGATATTAGAACTCGCTCAGTGTAAATCAGCAATCGCGTGTAAAACAACAATACGAAGAAACATTACAATGGTGTTATTATTTGATCGATTTTATTAGGATTTGTTTTTGGTATTTTGGTCGGATAGATGCCATTCATAACAATAAAAAAGTATATTTGGGGAGTAGAGCGTATATACTTTTAATAATGCTTAACTGACTGTTACAATGCTAATGGCCCCTTATAAATACGTCTCCAACATTTGGACATAACAACTAAGAATTAGTAGAAACACGTAAATGTATTTCTAAGAGTAAATTTCGATCACCGATGACATATGAGATGTGCACGAACAATAGTTTTATCGGAAAAATTTTGCGTATAACAGTGGTAGGATAATAAACAGTATGTGTGTGCTTATTATAGCGCTTTTTAGTTTGTATAATTGTTGGGGGTCTTGAATTATATTGCTTGTCTGGAGTCCTCTCCTAATGCTATGGTTAAGAGACTGAATGAATTGAATCATACGCGCTCATTGCTTCCAATGATTGAAAGGCAAATAGGTCCAACTATGTGCTTCTATTGATCTGTGCTTCAAACACCCTGGTATCAGTGCTGAATTATTTATATAAAACAAAAAAGGTCTGAACATTTTTATAATTAAATTAAACTATTTGTATCGCCATATATGTGTATATATTTATTTTCAATATACGCGACATATAAAATTACTCTTAACTCTGTAAGGAATTTAACAGACAGTTAACACCATACAAACTTATCATTCGAAAACCATAAACACTGTATATTTAGGTAAAACAGAAAATTAACAACAACAACAACATAATATAATGTGATATCCAACTTTTCTAGAACTTTAAATATAGACAAAATATATCTAAACCACAATTCACATTTCAATGCATACATAATTATTACGGAACAGACTGAAGATACGAATCTTTAAAAGTCAGCTGTTTTGCGAAAGATAAGTTGTAAAGAAGTGTCTTGAAATGTTTAAAACAGAAAAAGCTTAATATAATGTTTGGATAATGTGCTTTAGTCGGATAGAGTAATCAAAACAAAGTCGTTTATGCATGAATTTCGATTGACTTTATAAACAAACTTCAAACTTGTTATCTTATGTAAAACACTTTACAAGCACAAACACATAGAATGTAGATATACTGGCAAAATATCATACTGAAATCTTAATAAACAACACGAAGCTCAATTATAAATGTATTGTACAATTGTTTTACATTTATAAATTTAATGTAAATTTGATAATACTAGGACATTTTGGAATTGCACAAATACCATTATGAATAGGAAACACATATGATATCACATATTGCATTGTAATAATATATATATACCGATCGGTCTCTAACATCATTGTAGAATTGACAAAGGTAATTGCACTTATATTTGTTTACAGTTTTTAATAGTCTATTAGGCATATTAATGTAAGAAAATACATCTCGAGATCAATATGAAATTTGATGTGACCGGAAGACATGAATGTCAATTATTTGGCTCAAGGTGTATTTATACTAAACCTTATAAAGGAAATACGTAGTCAAATGTGCAATTAAGCTATTCATACATTTAAATTATTCTCAGCTGACAAATGTATTCCCGACTTAATCTTAGAAATCTCGACACCCGAAACGTATTAAAACAATACCAATTAAAACAATAACGGAATATCATTGAACTTGAATTGTAGATGGTTTACAAGACATCACGCTTCTTTTTTTTTCATTAATTAGTCATTCCAAGTAGGAAAGCAGACACACGTGATTTTTAGGAACATGAGAATGTAACGATTCAGAAAGTGTCTTACTATAAAAGAAAGTTTGAAAAGTTCTTTTTTTTTATTTGAAATCAGACAGGTCAATGTTAAACGAGTAACTATTTCTAAAGGAACTGTTTTAAAGGAAAACTGTGTTCTTAATGAATACTGCGTTTATTATACATGTATTGGTTGTCTGGCTGTTATTCGTACCTTTTTCTTGTTAAACTTGAAAATAGACGTAAACATAATATATAAAAAGATGTTCCTTATTGTCTCCTTACTTGCTTAAATTATACAAAACACATTTTGATACATATTTCAAATAAATACATGTATCTTATGTTTGATCTTTGTAAGAAACAAATATTGATGTAATAGAATTTAACCATTAAGATATTATTTAACTGAATCGTATGTTTACTTATTGATAAATTAAACAGATGGAATGAAAATATTTAAATACTTTTTTTCTAATCCAATGCACATGGTTTATAGAATCGTCATCATTGGATTACTGTAAACATATTTAACACCAAAGCTTTATATGCGTGTTTATTTCGTATTATGCATTTCTGGTTAATCAGATTTCTCTTCCCATTGTTGCAGTACTTTAACAGAGATACGTCAAGACATTTTCACATTTTAAGATGATCGTTCGAACATGATGCCTCCAAAAAGCTTTATTAATTCATGTTTTCTGCAGTCATAAAATATATAACGACTATTCTATGTCAAGTATATCTACATACATTTCCCATTTTATAAGACACATCTGTCACGGATACAATCAATTGCAATCAAAACGCCATAGATCTATTCAAAGATATGTATATATGGGCAAAATGCACACAAAATGCCATAGCTGGACACAATCATATACACTGTGCCTAAAGTATTAAATCAGGATACGCCTAGATACAGCCTCGCAGATAAATATACAAACATACGGAAGCAACCAGCAATAACAACCACATCAAATAATTAAATGCCTACTTGGTTTCTCCTTCTGAGTTCTGTGTCAATTCGCAGAATGTCTTAAGCATTACACAAGCGGACATACCAACGTTTTTTAACGCTTATTTTTGAATACCGCACATGTGACTCGTTTTAATTTTGAATTTACATAGATATTTCTGTGTAAGGTGTATCATTCCTTAATTTAACGCAGTATAAACAACTTTATATTTTGGAACACTATAACTGAAGTAATGTAGATTTTTATTTTGTCTATTTGAATAAACAATCTAAATTTGCAACAGTCTACAAGAACTAACTGCAACTTTGAATTAATACTGTATTAAGGGCCAGTTTCAGGCTTATAATCGAATCGTACATTTGCTTTGAAATCATATGCTAAAACATCCCATGCCGGTAAAGCATCATACCCAGCAAATAGATCGTCCTATCAAGACAGTCGTATAAATAACGAGACTCCATAACAAAACACTTCGCCGAGTCGAGTGAATTAGAAAAACAAACAGCATAATAAGTGGGAGGGAAAGCCATGTATCCATGTCCGGGCCGGAACAAGGATAGTAGGAAATTCCCACTGATACAATTACCGAGGACTGAAAGCTTAACAGTCAGATATCCGATTGCTGTCAGAGTTCATGAGATGAAACTCTTTGTATAAAATAGACTCCTGTAATGATATTTCCTGGATTGCATTTTGCCCCATTTATAAAATAAATAAGGCACCACATTTTTATGTTGAATACAATTTTTATCAGACATTAACGTGGGTTAAATTTAATGGCTGTTCTTGCATTCTAACTCTTTCAGTGCTGGAACCGGATTTTGAAGGCCTTTGCAAACAGTTTGGATCCAGATGAGACGCCACAGAACGTGGCGTCTCATCAGGATCCAAACTGTTTGCTATACTGATAGTATTCTTTGAAAAAAAAATCGAAGAAAATGCTTATTTTAGAAATTCAGCAGACGACATTTTAGCAGACGACAAATGTCCCAGCATGCAAAGGGCTAAACAAACCAATATTATTTGTCCCTGAACTACTCTTTTTGAAAGATTATATAAGTTGAGCCTGAACGGAGTGTCTTTTTATTTCCGAAAAGACGTTATCCTCATGTAAAACCCATTATTGTTTATTTTGGATGTTGAGCATGAGATAAAATGTTAATTATATGTAAACGTGTTATTGTTAATTATTTTGGAACCAGCGTACGTTTTCAGAACATGTACCTGTAAAGAGATTGAATCTCAAAAAGCTCAACGTACATTTTCCATTTCGAAGAAATGACACACTGTGTTGTTTTGTTAAATGTGTTTTATATGTTTTAGAGTATTGACAGTCACCTGTCATAAAATAAGGCTATTGACATTATTATAAAATTATAATTTGCAGATTTGGAGTGGGATATTCATGATTTACTAAGTTTGTATGATCGGTGTCAGTTAATATGGGAAACATGTGTTGGTGAATATTTATTTTATAAACTTCGAAGATTATACGATTTATGATGCTTTTGTGATACACACAACTAGCGGATTAATTTAATTAATGATTTTCACAATTAACTCGCTGAATGAGCCCGCTATGCTAATATGTTAAGTAGCTGCTTGTAATGTGCTTCTCTTTATATAAGAGGCATGATACTGTTTAATTAAACCATCGAAAGTTAGAAACCACTCGTCATCCGAATGTGACTATCGCTGCTCCACGCAGTTATAGGTTTAGCACTCGGTAAATTCTCTCATTTCAAAACGGTATTAAATTACCAGAAGAGATCAGAAATAAAAGACGTCGATTAAAGATTGCCGTGGCGTAGTGGATATGGTGTTCGCCGAGCGATACGGAGGTTACGGCTTCGATCCCCACTGTGGAAGCGTGTCTCAGATCTTCTCCAAAGACACCTCCAAAGGCTTCTATCATAGTCCGGCAAATAATCATCTATCTAGAAGGAGTGCTGTATTGGAAGAGAAGATGAATCTCATGTATCGGACCTTATTATATACAAGACCTGATTATTTTCCTGTATATTTTAGCCTCGCTACCTACACACCAAATCAGAGACAAATATTATCTTTTCTCCTCCTTTCCGACAAATAAACTTCACAGAGAAAACACACTCCACACAAGTATATACTATTGTATATATAATTGCTGATACAATTGCCTGTACAATTGCCGATTTAATTGCACATGTAATTGTCCATACAATTGCCTTTACAGGTTTCGATGTATTTGCCGATACAAATACCGATAAAATTGCCTGTACAATTGCCGATGAAATTGCCTTAACAGTTCTGGACAAAACATAAAAAGTACACTAAACATTAAACTTATAAAGACTGGAGACGCCCCCCCCCCTGAGCAAGAATAAGTGTACATTAAAAATAAAATTGTCACAAAGATACACAGTAGTAAGTCAAAACAATAGGAGTGTATATTTTCTTTTCTTTTTTTTCTTGTCAAGCAACCCTAATAGTACCAAATAATAAGGCGGACTGTAATCTTGATTATATTGTCCATGACAATATTTGATTCTGAAATTAAGCGTCCTCAATGTTCAACGTAATTGCTACCTCCTCGTATAATTATGAGTGAAACTTGAGATCGTAACAATAGGATACAACCTGGTTTCCTACATTTAATAAACCAACCTAGTATTACGGAGGGTTTAGGTTGTTAATTGAAAATAAAACGCAAATTAAGTGTAAATAAATCAGAAGTTATTCTGAAACACCATGTTATTAATTAATTAACGATGCATTTTCCATTGAAATAAGAGTAATGAAACTATATTGAACCGTTAAAACGCAACATGGGTTTTATTGTCAATGGACATTTTTAAAGAAGTATGTTTAAAATGTGTTTGTATAATCCTTAAAAACACCGTTGTGTATACTAACAAAATAACATGTAGACTAACAATACATTTTGTAATGTATGGAGGTGAATAAACACTATAAATTTCAAAAATAAATAAAAAATCCTTAAATATAATTTGTAAAATGTTTATAGTATTTTTACTAATTAAAATGATCACTTTGACCAAACGATAATGACTTAATTTGTATTGTTAAACTCTGAGACTAAACTGCCCTGAGAGTGTGGTCATTAGCATTTGCTTTAACCCATTTATGCCTAGTGGACTCTCACATCCTTCTAAATTAGATCAATTTATTTCCAAATTAGGGATGTCTAGTATATTTATTTCTATATTTAGAATATTTCTTACAGAAATTCCTTTAAACAAACAGCGCAGACCCTGATGAGACGCCGCATTATGCGGCGTCTCATCTGGGTCTACGCTGTTAACCAAGGCCTTCTTTCTAGACGCTAGGCATAAATGGGTTAATTAAATACGATCTTACTACAAGATGAACAATATGAAACTAAACTATAATATAAAACCATATATAAGTCATTAACACATACAATTTTGAGCAAAACATCATTGCAAATAACTGGGGATTCAGTTTTTTTCGTATGAAGCATTTAGTTTTGGTGCTCTACCAATAGTGTTTAGATGCATCACAAATTGCCTATGAACAAAATGCAAACAACACATAGTTTTGCTAAATCTAGGCACTGAAGCGGAAAACATTTTGTTCTGTTCGAAAAGAACACATGATTGTCAAAATTAAGTCAGTTTTATAAACGTTTTCTAAATTTCTCAAATACCACTTCATTCACTTCTGATATATCAACAATGCACTCCGAGTCTCTCTCTCATGTACAAATCTCAAATAAAATACAATGTATGTTCTTACTTATCGCAAATAAACAAAACAATACTTATATAATTTTCAATACATTTTCTGTATTTGGTAAAGCATCTGGACAGTCCACTTTCTGCGTCAAACATGACACACATCAAATTATATAATAATTCAACAAATAGATATTAACAAAAGTAATGCTATCTACATGAAAAAAATACAAATATACATCTCTTAGTTAACCAATACCTAAATTATTAAGTATGTTCGAAAATTTACCCACACTGCAATAGTAATTAAAATACAAAAAAAGGAAACAAACACAAACTTGAACTATGTCTTTACAGTTCGACTGTGCAAAGTTGAATGACGGAAACCCACCAAACACACTCGATTTCCTCGTGCACAATTTAGTGAGCCCAAACGTTCATTATATTGCATTAGGGGAAAAAAAGTTTTGTTTTTTTTAATTCGTAAACTCAACCGATGAAAATAATATTTCCAGTGCATAAACCCCACCTTTAGTGGTTTGATAAATATTAAAGCAAACGGCCTATGTGTTGAGTGTTATTATGGTCAAATAGTACGTTGTTGTGATGTAGTGTAAATTGTTTATCACAGTATTCCAATCGCAAGAACTAAACAAAAAATTACTTCCCAAGATTACGTTAGTTTTTGCCGTTCAAACCGTTGATCTATATAATCTTGTTTTTTTCATTTGGCATTTTTTAGACACGGGATTTTTTAGACACAGGATCTTACACGAGTTGTCAGTCTATACAATATCTTTAACGACTTCATAACTTTTGTCAGTTTTTTATATAACTTATAAGGTCACTACAAACGTTTTAACCATTTAGAAGAGACCTACTTTGTGAGTGATACCGGAAAACGTTGAAAATCAACGATATATTTTTGGTGACCTGAGTCACTTTCACTTTCACTTTTCCAGGTAACAGCGATGTAAATAAACTGATTGTTTGTAAACACAATTGACTTGGAGGACACTGTATTTTGAGCTCAAAACAAGTTGTATGTACTCATTTGTCATACCATATAAACGAGGTACACATCTGCCACATCCCAAAGTGACGTACGGATTGCCGTTTTCGGAACAGTTACGCAGACACAAAATGGATATTTATGAATTTCGTAATTTTATGAATACACTTACAGTATATCTTACTTCGGAATGTATTGATTATCAGATGCTTATTCCCAGGATGACGTTTGTAGCGAAATCTTAAGCAATTCAGACAGACATTTTCCAGAGAAATTTAGATTAAATAATGTAAGAGTTACTGTAAAGATATTATTAAAAATAAAGCATATGCGTCCTTATTCAAAGTCATTTGCGAGTAGTGTATGGTAGTTTGAGTTTTTTTAATTGTTGTATCTGAGTCAATAAAAATTAATCCTTTAATAATACTAAGAAGATATAACTAAAATGTATCAAACTAGTGTGTGTGTCAGTTTGCCTTTATGCAGCTTGTGTATGTCTGCTTATTACAATGCCATGTGTTTGACATCAATCAGAGTTAATTATCAGAACGTAATATCTGTATTTATCAACCATTGTTTAATATGCTCTGCATATGCATCATAATAATCATGTCTTATTAAATGGTTGTACATGTTGCAGAACAGAACAGTACTTTATTCGTTTACACAGGTTACGAAACACTTACAGTCTATAATACCATGTAAGCTTATTTATAAGAGAATTACACAAAACTCAAGCAAACAGTAGTATATACGATAAATCATATAGTAAATCATGTGGGAAAATGGTTTTTATGTGAAAATTCTCCAGTAGAGAGTCACTAACATAGTGGTTATTTCGTAATGTATTGTTTAGAAAGAAACAATGTTTTTAGTGTTGAACCAGAAGGTGTTAAAAAAGAAATAGTTAAGTACTTATGTGAATACATTCCAATTACAAAAGTAGTGTCAATGATTAACAGCAACAATATTAATTATAAAAAAATACTAATAATGATAATAATAACAGCAACGATAATTATAATAATAATGAAGATAATAATAATGATAATACTAATAATGATGATAATAGTAATCATGGTGATGAACGAGATGACGACGATGACGACGATGACGACGATTGCATTATATGAGAAGTTTTGTGTTAGCCTACTCTGCAGAACTATTGATTGCCGACCGATCTATGATTTATCGAACAAACGATATTGAACACGAATTGCATTCATATTGTAAACGTGGAACTCAAAAAAAATGTGGCTATTGTATCGATTGACATTAAAGCTTCACAACCTACGTGCATCTCTTGTCACGATTTTTTTGTATTGTACATGTGCTTGCTAAAGAAATAAAAACAACATTTATAATGCAAGATAATGAACCATGGCCTTAATTTAAATGAAGATTTTTAAGCCAGGTTTAAAACGAAGTAATTGAGTATTGTCCAATATGTGTATGAACACATGAAGGTATGAAGTAATTTGTATAACATATATTAATTTGTAAGGTGAATGCATTATAGTAAAATGCAAAATAGAGATTATAAGACTTGTTTCTTTAAAGACTAATTAGCGAGTTTCTGTTTTTGTTTCGTGTTGATCACATTTGGCTTCCTTCGTTGAACAATGGCGCCATGGGCGATGTTCAGCGTTTAATGGTTAGTAAGGAAATATTCACACGAGCGCATTAATCTACTGAGACAATAGTCTAATTTCTCATTAAGACGCGTCGAGGCTGACGAAACTACATGCGTGTTGCCCTTAGCGACAACATTGAGGCTTCCAAGACGGACAGGAAAGCCTAGAATCGCAGGTAATGGTTCACACCTTTAGCAATCTACAACTAGGCTATTTTGTATGAGTACGCGGATGAAAAAGATACAAAGAGGTTGCGTCAAATTGTAGAATCTGATCATATATCTTGGGGACTTGTTCCAACCATTATTATGGATTTTATTATATGACGTCCTATATCATAATTATATTTCAAGAAGTTGTTGCTATTACTTCAAGGATACGCATGTGTTACATGTGTATGGGTTTTTAATCAGCCGTTGAGGATGTTATGGAAAAATTGCCGTATATTCTAATTTATAGTCGAAATGTTAATGGAACTGTTTCATTTGCAAGTCACCTGCACCACATTGCTGTTATGACTGCAAGGCAAATGCTCTGATGTTAATGTGTTTTTTAATTTATTTATGTATAACGAAAAATGTGTGATCCAAGCAGAATTAAAGGGACCATATTGACAACTGCATATTCTTTGTGTTTCATTATCCTGTCATGGATTATTTATATTTATTTATATCACCCGTTCACATACGTAGGCGTACGTTACACACATAGAACATGTCTTTGATTATATTATGTATAGCACACGAATAAATATCAGCTTTTTGTATAATAATGTTTTTAATACAACTATATTCGCTAGTCGTTTATTTATTGCAACTGACCTTTTACATGTGACCATATATTGACATATTCGTAAACACGCGTGTTATTCATCAACACATCGCATTTTAAATGTATGTTACAATGCACTACTCATAAAACGATTTTTTGTTTGCATCTATTCACCGTATGATAACTCGTTTCTTATTGACTTGTGTCTGTGTTTATTTACTTTATTTTTTAAATCCAACATGTAATGTTAAATTCACAATAGGTTATAATATAACTGGTTATATTTTGAAAAAGGGATTTTCCATGAATCCAAATTATATGTATTGTCCAGGTTTTTTTAAATGAAAAACTTAAACTGTATAAATTATTTATTTTGCAACTTCTTAAACAAATCACGAACGTGACATGCTAGTTTACTGAAGACAAACAAAAAATGTAAAGCCATCTTAACAAAATTCAAATCGTCGACTTGTTAATGGAATTGCATCATTGCAAGTCACATACAAACAATTGCTATTATGACTGCAATAAAAATGCACGGATGTAAATGTTTTTGTGTTTATTTATAAGAAAAACGTGCGATTAAAAAGACACTGAAGGGAATTTTATGAAAAATGTACGTTCTTGATGTTTTTGTTTCATTATCCTGTCACGGATTATTTATATTTATTTATATAACCCTCCACACACGTAGGCGTACGTTACACAAATAGAACATGTTTTTGTCAATATTTTGTAAAGAACACGAATAAAGATGTGTTTTGTATAATAATGTTTTAAATACAACTATATTCGCTAGTCTTTTATATATGGGAACTGACCACTTACAGGTGATCATCTATAGAATGCTATTCGTAAACACGTGTGTGTTTTATTAACACATCGCATTTTAAAAGTATGTTTCAATGCATTACTCATGAAAAGATTACTTATTCGCATAGAGTTCTATTCACCGTAGGATAATTCGTTTCTTGTTGACTTGTGTCTGTGTTTATTTACATAATAATTGAAATCCAATAGTTAATACTAAATTTACAGTAAGGTATAATATAACTGGTTATGTTTTTTTAAAAGGGATTGCCCATGAATCCAAATTATATGTGGTATTGTCGATGTTTTTTAAAAATTAAAAAACTCAAACTGTATTAATTATTTATTTGTAACTTCTTAAAAAATCACCAAAATGACATGCTAGTTTACTGAAGACGAACACAAAATATAGCACCATCTTAACAAAATTTAAAACATCGACTTGTTAATAAATTTGTTTCATTGCAAGTCATATGCACACACATGCAGTTATGACTGCAATGAAAATGCACTGATGTAAGTGTTATTTGTGTTTATTTATTAATAAGGAATACGTTTGATCAAAAAGGCACTAAAGGGACTATAAGGCAAACTGTACGTACTTGTTGTCATTGTTATGTATATCTGTTTATATTACCCGAAAATCCCTTTGATAATAAAAATTAATTTCTATAAATATTCATTTCATTTATTTGAAGTAGCGAATACATGTCTTCGGTAAAGAAAGGTTTAACTCTCGTATCGATTATAAGATACTAGCAGACGATAATAATCCATGAGGAAATCGATTACAATAGTTGCTTTCTGACGTCACTAATAGGTATATCAACCCGAGTCCTATGTTATCTCGTTCTTTTCGAAATAGCTTTCGCTGAAACAACCCACCCACCCGCCCAAATAGATTGCTGTTAATTATGTTTAACCTTTTTTGTTATGTTCGAATGTACTGCCGAGATATCTATTACAGAATGACTGTCAATCTGTTGCGAGCAACCACGGCACACTTTCGGCTTACGTTTATTAACTGTACACGACTCGTGGGGAAGACGTCGGTTTAATCGTCGGACCTCCAACCGTACATAGCGGCAGCGCCATGGCATGGATACATCGCCATCGTCCAGAAGTAGGTCAATATCCAGGATGTCGCTGGGACACGACTTCGGTGAATGGATATTATTGGGAACAACGTGTTATTCAGTGTGTTTAAATGTTTCTGCTACTTAACGTGCCGTGTACAAGTGCTGTGATTTGTGCCTTTTTGAGACGAAATGAATGTCTCTTAATATGGTATTTAGTTGCCGCATAATTGAGTTAGATATTGTTTTTTATCACTACAGTTAATTCTTAAGATCTATGACGATTGACATTGGTTGAATGTATGTTTTCCTGATTATACATTTTCAATTTCTAAGATTTCTCGTTCCATTGGAGAGGCACATTAACAGATATACGGCATGACATTTTGACGTATTCAAAAGGCCGTTTGCAGTATATGTCTCAAGAACCCTTTATGTTTTCCGCAGTCATTAAATACATAACGACTACTTAGAATTTCTACATACATTTCCGATTTCATCCGAAATGTCTGTAATGGATTAAATCGATTGCAACGATATTTTATAAAACTTATTCTTACATTGTTGTTCATTGGCATAATGCCACAAATGTCTTTGCTTCCAAACAATGAAATAATTGATGTTCATAATAACTAAATTTGTATATGTCTTAAGACATGCACACACAAAAGCACACACGAAGACAAAAGCCAAAACCAAAAACGATAGGAAAATGACACGCATACGTTTAATCTCCTCCTCAGTCTGTTAACACCTATTTATTTTGAGGCAAATATCTGTTTGGCGAAAAACTCTATTTTAAAAGCGTAAGAAAGCTTGACAAATTATATACAGGTTACGTATTTAGATTTTTAGAATGTACATGCTTCCAAGATAGTTATGTTTTACCGAGTGTAACGCTATATAGATTACTTTCTATTTTTTAATATAAGAAATGTCTTTTTGAAGATAAGCATATTGTCTTTTTTGTTTTACATGATGAATATATAAAGAGGAAACTTGTGCAAAATACCTGCAACATAAACATATCTGTGTAGAAATCTAAACAGCTGATAAAATAATATGGCGTGTGTTAAAAAATGCGTCCACAGCCGATAATTCGTATCATCACTAAAAGGTCCTTTATTTTGCGGGAAAGTCAAACATTGCAATACATTTTGATACAGAAGAGAAGAAAATAAATAAAGGTGAAAAATTCGTGGAGGACATGACTATAATTTGAATATATCATTGTTATTCATCACGCAAATCATAGAATAATTCTTACGTTGAAACATGTAGTAAAATGTTTTCAATTCCTACACATCACTACCAACATTATAACTAACGCGTTCTAGCGCAATCCGCTTTATTCTGGATGAGTATATATATATAGCTAGTTTATTTCAAAGCTTTATAAAATGATGCACACGTTTAGATCGTAAAAAGATTTTTTTTTAAATATTGCCTGTGTAATAAGTGTCGTTTCTGATTAATGTATCATTATTTTGATACATGTTTTGTGAGTATATTTTTCAATTTAATATTGCAATTGTTTTTCTTTACGCCGATGAATATTTTTTTATTATTTTGATGGATGATGTTAAAGTATGATTTCAGAATGTCTTCAGCAATGTTCGCTTTATTTCCACAACGGTGATCACTTCTTAAACAATACTATTACGTCGCGGTAAGTCAATGTTATAGACACTTGATTATTTGACAAGAAATGTGTTGGGTCAGATGATGTCATCCTCGATGCAATCATTACTGTTATATTGGAAAACACTCTAAATTATACTTGGTTCAAAGAATATAGCGAGCACGAACAAAAATAGTTTGCTGGTAGTTATTAGATTTATTATCTAGTTCAACAAAACGTTAATATTTATTCAGCTGTGCGAAATATCTAACAGTCTTTTTGGATGATATCGACGGACTTTATTTAAACAAAACACAACTTTTGATATTTAAGTTAAGTAATGGTATAATATTGTTCCTAAGTTTCTACATAAGAAGCATTGTAAAATGTAGAATGTTGGTTCTTTTATACAGTTATTCATTTATGAAGAATTTGTCAACACAAAAAATCGGTATGTTTCTTCTTGTATGTGTTTGTTAGTATGTTATGCTTTCCGAAAGCATGGTACTATTCAAATAGGCAATTCAAATTCTCATACACATTTTTATTGAAGTATACCACTTTGAATAAGTTGGTCCTTAACTTGCGTAGTAAAGTAGAATGTAATTGTGTTTGTAAACCACAAACATCACGTGCATTAAAAAAAAACAACAACACAGAAATCGAAAATTCCGAAACAAACAATGACATGGACAATGATACGATTCTGGTGCACCCATTGGGTGAAATTCAATGAACTACGAACAGACGTTTTTTTTTATTTATATGGACCTCTGGATAGTATGATCTTTAAATGAAAACCTACATATTGAGCATAAAATAATTATACATTTTCAAGAACACCACTTTTCATGCAATGATTAAAAACTTTATATTGGAAGAGTGCTTGTTTGCTTTAGGGAAAAATGTCCGTGTAATCAAATAGATACTTCTGAAGACATCTTATTAGACGCTGTATACGTAAGATTTAGAAAATGAACATGTATATTAAGACACTTTAGAAACCATAATGCATCGTTGTATCGGCTTGATTTTGACTTGGTTTGCGTGAGTTCAGTTGGGCTCCGTCGATTGTCTGCATTTGCTTGCTAAGAGACAAACTGTCCCATATGGAACATAAATTGGCTAATAAAGTATCATTCAAATGGATGCAGTATAGTATATTTAATTTATGCCGGTGTTCAAGTACACATCTCTGTTTATACAGCAAGATATTGTCAGGAACGACGGAGACACTTCACTCGATTAACAATACAAGTTTTAATTTTATGTTCGTAATGTTTTGTGTTCGTGATTATTTATTTAGTTACATTTTTCAACATCTGTTGAAATATAAAACTCTATTGACAACTTTTGTAAGCATCATTTGATTGATTAAATTTGGTCTAATAAAGAAAATTTTGAAATACACCACATTTTATGAGAGAAGTTCGCGTTAACCACCAGTTGTCTTGTATTTAAAGAAAGTGACGATTGCCTTTACGAAACCAGACAGTTAACAAATATAAACATTACAAATAATATAATAATAATGCTACAAGCCGCCGTGGCCTAGTTGATATGGTGTACGTCTAGCGACCGGGAGGTAATGGGTTCGATCCCCACTGTGGGAGATTTCTTTCGATTTCTTCCAAAGGCACCGGGTATTGGTTCTACCTAAGACATTGACTCGAGAACGTCTAAATTAACCTAAGGCTTTTGATTCAATTGAGCTTAAATAAATGTGTTTAACTAAATTAAACTTGAAATGATGAAACAATGATTAAAACTGGTTCACCGCCTTGCATGGCATGAGGGGTTTCAACCGGTTAATAGCTCGCTTGATTGAAAGTTTATATCAACGTAGGTTCTTCCTTTAAAGAAACTAGTAACATACTAGTTGACGCCAAGTTCAAATTCACATGTTTTACAATGCACACGTTGCATCGATTTATATTTTATCATTTTGTTGCATAGGAATATTTTTAATGTACACTAACAGTATGTTCACAATTATGTGATTAAACATATAAGAACAATTTTGTTGACTCAAAAAAAAAGAGTGAACAGTAAATAAACTATTATTTTATAATCTTAAATTACCGAAAAGGTGCAATTTAAAAAGGGCATGTACAATTGATAATTTGCTCAAAATTGAACAAATATTGAACTTTTGTTCAAAACAATATTGGTATTGTTTCACACAATTATGATTTTCTTGCTTGTATTCGATGTGATTCTTACTTCGCATTATTGCAAGTTTTCCCATTGTGATGCACACTAGGAACAAATGTTTTCTATCTATCGATTCTTAAAAATGAAAAATGTTTCAATCGCGTTAACTTAACTCACAACACTGACCAGACAACTTCCAGACAGCACGAGAACTGTATCAAGGCCCAAACAGATTGCAATCTAGCATTTAAACAAAGAGATAAATAGGCTCGCCAATCCACGTATCATTTACAGACAATTGAATGTGATGGCTGTTTCTACCGTGGGACATTAATTATTCGGTAAAGTGGGGTCAACGTGACCACCTAGAATTAAGCTTAGATATTTTCATCACACATTTTGGTTATGAAAAAAATATTATTTCATCTGCATTGTTGCTTTTCTTTCTTTGTATTTGAAGATTTAATATACACGCTGATTTTGCAAAGTTAATGTCTTATTGTCGTGTAAAATCAAAACCTTATGGTATAAAACCTAGCTTAAATGCATGACGAAGCTCACACTAAGCCCTCAAATAAGCACTAAAAAGTAAAAATACATAATTAAAAACATATAATTGTATAGAACAGCAGCCGAAAAACACCTCGGAATGAAAATGCATTAGGGGCTAAAGCCGTTTAAAGGGCACATCGAACTTTACGATAATTATAGTGTCTTCATTTAAAATTGGAAGAAAACCAATCCAGTATCAATTGTGTAATGTTCTTCATAACAGCAACACGCTCATATGTTCATCTTGGTATGGACAGTATGTATTAGATTTAACATTACTTATGTTAAGTTACGATTAAACACGTGTTTGTATCTAAATTTCAATGTTTGTTTTATGACTAATATATGTTTTGTGTGTTGTCTTGTTATGTTCCGGCAGTTGGTCACTTGCCTGAAAACAAACACTAGCGGTTGTAAAACTAGAATAAGAACTGGAACAATAATTTCTCTACTTATGTTGTCTCTTTGCTTTCCTTTTTTCTCTAATTGTCTGTTAACATATTTTAATTTTTGTTTTAAAAACATTAAACTGGAATAATATATTGCAATCAATTTAACTTTTATCCTAACAAAGCAATATGTTCACTATATTGTCCAGATTTTTTTTTTATTGTCAAAGCGAAACATCAATTGTCAGGGCAAAATATTGTATTGTTATATTTCGAACAAGTCCAATATGTTTAACTAATGCAACCTTGTGACCGTATGCCGTTATAATGTCGAAGCCTGTTCCAAACAGAAGCAACAATATGTGGACATTCGAATGGGCTCTCAACAATGCTTTACGTGCATTACGATGATTGCAAATCATATTACGGAATTAACGTTAAATAGCCATCTGTGTGTTCGGAAGTTTGAAATTAGCAGACACAGAACACATGTCTTAGAAATGTGGAATACTTTTTTGTTTTCGCTCGGTTATGCCAACACTAGAAAGAGAGGCAATTAATATTCTATTAACGTTTTTGCATATACAATATTGTGCATCGGTAATATTTACATATATTTAGCCAACAAAGCAAAGCTTCAAATGTAACTGTATATGTATTAGCTTAAGAAATGCGTATATAAAAATTTACATTATGTGTTATGGTCGAAGCAGTATAATGCCTTATAACGCAAAGATGACATTGTTTTGGATTAAACTAACTTTCCGTTACATATATTCGTGTGTAAGCTTTATATGCTTTGGAAATATAAGCAGTGAACATATTGACTATTACTTTTAAGAAGGTACAAGGTAGAGCTGTATGAAGGGGCATGCCCAGAACGTACATTTGCTTTGAAATCATACGCTCAAACGCACTTTACAGGTAAAAATATCGATATATCAAAACTGTAATAATAACGAGACTCCGTAAAAATACCCTTCGCTGAGTTGAAATAATTAGAAAAACTAACAGCATAACTAGTGGGCGGAAGTGTCATGTATCCATGTCCGGGCCGGAATAAATATCCTAGGAAATTCCCACTGATACAATTACCGAGGACTGAAAGCTAAACAGTCAGATATCCGATTGATGTCGGAAGATGAGATTAAACTCTATGTATAAAATAGAATTTAAGATAAGTGACTGTCAATACTGCAAAACATAAAATACACATTTGTGTCGTGTTCTGAGAAAACTGGACAAAATGCATGTGCGTAAAGTGTGAAAGCAAATATGGGCAACATGTGTTGGTGTATATTAATTTGATAAAGCTCGAAGATTATACGATTTATAATGCTTCTGTGATACACACCATTCGCGGATAAATTGAATTAATGATTTTCACGCTATACAAACTGAATGGTAATATGGTTATATGTACGTAGCTGCTTGTAATGTGATTCTCATTATATACGAGGCAAGATACCGTTTTGTTATACCATCGTAAGTTAGAAACAACTCGTCAGCCAAATGCGATTATCGCTGCTCCACGAGTAGTTTATAAATACGGTTCGTATGATAGTATTTGCACTGTCCTAAGTCAAAGGTTTAGCACTCGGTAAGTTCTCTCATGTCAAAACGGTCATAAATTACCAGAATATATCAGAAATAGAAGACCTCGACTGAGGCGTAGCTTTCAAGCTTTCGTTCAAACGCCCCAGATTAGGCTGCGCAGTTCGCACAGGCTAATCAGGGAAGAAACTGTTCGCCTAAACTAGATTTGTGCAAAGAATAGGCTCTCTTTAAGCGAAACATATCAAAGCGGAAAGGGTCTTCCTTTATTAGCGTGTGCGGACTGCACAGGCTAATCTGGGACGAAGCTTTACGCATATGCATTAAATCTCATTTTAACAGAGCCATGCTCATATATTTAAAGGGTCGCAAACTTCAATTATAAGACCGCCTAATGAGTCCGTATTTAGATCACTTTTCGCAGACCGAATCATTAATTAAAGCTTAAAATGACCCCACTAAAGCGACCGGCGCTCCAAGAGAAACTGTTTTCCGCAGTTTGCAGCGTGAACTCAAGAAATACGACTTGAGATATCATACTTTTTAGCGGAATAAACGAAACTTGCAAAGATTGTTTTACGGAGTAGGAAATGTTCTCGGTGATAGATTTCACTAATTGGGGCTAGCTGACAGTTATTGGCAGAAGGTAAGTACGCTGATTACTATAAATGCAATTGAAATCGCTCAAGGGTGGTATTTTCACCTTGACTTTATAAGACTATAATTGTTTGTTTTGCTTTTGTATATTGGAAGTGTATACATAACAGTGTATACCGCAGTGGCGGTACCATAGGCAGTTAGGTTTATCCGAGGCGTGCTTATTGCTAATTGAAAACTATACCCATAACATTTGTATTAACCATTTGCATTATGATTATTTACATTCATATGAATAATGGAGAATTCAACCACAGTATAAAATTTAATATCGTTTTAGAATGCACTACTCGTTTAAGATGTACAAAAAGCAAGTGGCTATACAATTCTTGACAAAACATTCAACTTAGACTGAACTTAAAACTAATAAAGATTGGAGACGCCCTCCTTAACAAGAATAATTGTACATTAAAAATATATTGTCAAAAAGAAACAATAAGATAAAACCTTCAATTTTTCCTTCAATTAATAAACCAATCTCGTATAACGAAAAGTAACGGTTGTAAATTGAGAAAAAAACGCAAATTAAGTGTTAATAAATCAGAAGTGATTCTTAAACAACATGTTATTAATTTATTAACGATGCGTTTTCCATTGAAATAAGAGTGATGAAACTATATTGAACCGTTGAAACGTAAGATGGGTTTTATATTGTAAGGACATTTTTAAAGAAGTATGCTTTAAATGTGTTTGTATAATCCTTAAATTTAGTTTTGCCCTATGTTTATAGTCTTTCTATTGATTAAAATTATCACTATGGACAAAGAATAAGGATTTATCTTGTACTGTTATAGTCTGAGACTAAACTGCCATTAGATTTTGGTCATTATCATTTGCTTTAAGTACGATTGTTCTACAAGATGAACACCATACAATTAAAATATAATATAACACCATATATGTAAGTCCTTAAAACATACAATTTGAGCAACTAAACCTTGAAATTAACTGGGGACTCTGATTTTTGGTATGCAGCAGCACGTTATTTTGTTCTACCAATAGTGTTTATATGCATTACCAATTGCTTCATAAACAAAATGCAAACAACAAATATATTTGCCAAATCTGGGCATTGACATAAACATTTTTTTCAGTTCGAAAAGACACACTATTCTAAACATTAAATAATTGTTAAAGAAATAAACGTTTTCCCAAGTCTTCACGTATGGTAAGAAAAAATAACAACAAAATGTTCGTCGTTCGACAAGTAGCCTTTAAAGCCCCTATACCGCTTAAAAATCAACGAAAATTTCGTAATATATTTCGTAAAAAGAAGTAAACATATACATAATTAGTGTTCCTTATAGCAATAGCCAAAATGTCAACGTTAGAGGTGGTTTGGAAACATAGATTTTACAAGATTTAAAATGCTCTTTTGTGTTTGTTTGTGATACATCATATTCAACACATGTTCATGTCCCATTTTAGTGTTCGCGTGTCGTATGAATTGATATCGTTGCGGAAAATGTAATGGAATATATTGAGCCACACACAAATAAAAAAGAGCATTTTATATCTAGTTAAATCTATGTTACCAGACCACATTTAGCGTAGACGTTTTGGCTATTGCTATAAGGAACACTGAATGTTTATGGGGTTACTTTATTTTATTAAACAGTTAACGAAAATTTTGTTTATTTTGAGCGTTATAGAGGCTTAAACACGGAAAGGCCCCCAGCTTGAGTGCCGGTTACGCATGACCGATGCCACTTACATATATATAATAATTTGTAATCAGTACAATGAAAACATTTCTGGGAATTGTGCTCTTAGAGTGTTCATGTATATTGTATTGCTGTTGCTTTTTGTCAGTTATCCTTCACGGTTAATATTAGGTAAATATTATCTAGCGTAAGTAACCCTGAATACATTTTAAAGAATCGTGTATTATACAGAGTCAATGCTAAACGAATTTATTGAATATATACTTTCGCTTAGATGTTGATCTTTTCGATTACTATATTGCCGTTGGAACATTCAGAAGACATCCTCAGAAATTGGTATGTGTATAGTGATTCCAATGTTTTCATTTACAAGTAAACCCGCACACACCAAGTTGTAATAAATGGTGAAGTGTACATTACAATGCAGGTGATCAAATAAAATAAGTAAACTCATATTGAATAAGAAATGACGGATCGAGGACATATTTTGTCAATTCGATCTATTTCAAAATTTCAGCTTTCTTATAAAGTAAAATGTTCATTTTTTTAGATTAGTCAGGAAACTTCTTTTATGATTTTATCAGTATGCCATATTAGCATAGCAGTCTGTTCATTCAGAACATACGCGTTAAATGTTGATTAACACATGTACTTTACAGCGTTTAAGAAAACATCATTGAACGCTAAAACAACTCTGACATTTTTCTGTTTGGAATTTAACATTTGACAAAAAAAGCTTCGTAATATTACTTCCGTTTTTATTCCGGTAGCATATCCTCAACGATTGGATGCATGTTAAATCTTGACAATTTTGAATTAATCCTTTGCATGCTGGTATATTTGGCATCTGCTAAAATGTCGTCTGCTGAATTTCTTATATCATCATTTTCTTCCTTTTTTTTCAAAGACCACTATCAGAATAGCAAACGGTTTGGATCCTGATGAGACACCACGTTCTGTGGCGTCTCATCTGGATCCAAACTGTTGCAAAGGCCTTCAAAATCCGGTTCCAGCGCATAAAGGGTTAATTGCATGAGCCAAACTGTGATTGTGATGTATTCTCGAGCTGTATTCATATCACGGCCTTCTTCGTGGCATTGCGTGCCATTTTGAGCTCCTTAAGAAAAGTTTGGCATAATTTACTTTTAGACAAAAATATACTTAGGGAAATTTACGTATACGGTGGGAAAGCTCTCACATAACAATGCAATCAAATGCTTTGGGCGGTAAGGCTTAAGACGGTCGGGTGAAAAATAAACGTTGATGACCTCATTTCATTGTTTCAATTTGAATTAGAGGGAAAATATTATATAATGAAAGTTGCAAAACTCATGTTGAAAAGAACATGAAAAACTTCTGTACACGATACAAAGTTTGAACAATTTTTGAAATATTTTCCCTTTGACTCACTTTTTTCCTTTGTAAAACAATTTGAACAGGTAAATGTGTCAAAGATGCAACCTGACCGGCGAAGAGACCTTTTTGTTTTTGTCAAATGATTGAGTTACCTTTTTACATGTAAGTCATAATAGGATTATTTTCATTCATAATGCTTATAACATCACTCACCAGATATCGCGCACCAGACGTCGTTTAAAAAACACATATACTACCGTTATAAACTTAAAATAGCTGGAGTCAAACAAATTAAATTATTCATATTCTTATTTACTAACATAGCGTCATGATACCAATTCTCAAACGTACCAATTCTGTCATTTTAAAGATAAATCAAGCATATTCCCCGGAGAATATTTGAAACTAAAATCTATGTAGGTTGGCAGTAAGTCAACTTAAAGGGACCTTTTCACAGATTTGTGCATGTATTGAAGTTTGTCATTAAATGCTTTAAATTGATAAATGTAAACATTGGACCTAAAAAGCTCTAGTAAAAAACAAGAATACAATTTACGAAAGAAAACAAAGTAATCCACAACTAGGCTCAAACCATTGATCCCTGGGGTAAAAGGTTAACGCTGAGACCATTCGGCCGTCCGTGCTCATACAGAGAGTGGTGTTTTTTTATACTTTAAAATCCTCGTAGTGTCACAGAATATAACGATTACAACAGAACTCCCCAATTTATTCAATCGTATCGCGTCGCAACGCTTTATAATTTTCTGGGTATTTAAATAGTCAAAAGATGCATATAATGGATATTGTAGAGCATGGTTAATGTTACCATGGTAAATAATTACTGTTTTCTCACAAATATCATAACTACAACGAAAATCTGCGAATCTGAAACAATTTTTTTTTTCAATTTTGTCAATTTACCAAAACGTGGAAAGGTCCCTTTAAAGTATGTTATGTAGGCTAATTTTTAGATTTATTAGTTTTTACGAAAAACATAGACGAAGTTTTTCTTAAATTGTTTATGTCTGAATTTGAAATTGCGTGTTTTCGTTAGTTAAATCTTTTGATTCAACAATTATTTGAAATTTCAAGACAGTAACATTTTTTATAAAGTTATTATTCAAAAGATACTGTTTGTTAAATGTGTTGACAGGTAGGAACAATGGAATAATTCACAACCTTTACATCGATTATTTAAGAAATTTATGAGGTTACACAAAACAAAGTTTTTGTTCATGAATGTATGTTAATATATTTTTTTTAAGTTTCTCACAGGCAATAGAGCATTGCGTTAAGAAACTCAATAGTTCGTAACCTGTATCTGGTCATAATTCACAATATAAACAAATGGGGAAAACAGTGTAATTTTTACTACATTACACTTGTAATGTAAGTGTGTTTAATGCGATCAAGGCGATATCTGCACTCTTATTGCATTTTTTAAATTGTGAAAATGTAAGGTATATCTGTTTGTGGTTTACATTTAATTAAACGTACTGTTAAACATCAGTAATGGTGTACATACATTAATTGTGTGTTGGCGTAAAATGTTCAACTAGATGAATGAACCAGATATTGTTCCAGATCGGTTCAAAATGTAAAAAAGGCATTTCTTTATATTTTTAACCCTGTTTAACTTTTTTTTTGTGAAATGGTTTATTCAATTTCAAGTTAACAAAACGAAGTAAAATGTCTCTTGTATTCACCTGATTGCTAAAACAATGCTAATGTGCTCATGGAAAAGTAAACATTCGCCAAAGAAACTCGTTCAAGCTTTTGACATATGATTGGCATTTCATTCAATATGAACAAGATTTGAACGCAAATGTCCTAGAAAATAATGTGACACTTATTTTTCACGGCATGCTAATCTTACAATTGTAGACAACTAGATGATTTTAAATGAACAAGAAAGTCGTTCCGTTCGGAATTGCTTTTATTTCGGGTTTATTAACGTTTACACGGATTCAATCTTAAATTCTCCTGATATCGTGTGGGTATGTAGGAAATAACAACATAAAAAACGATACAGAAAAAAACAGCATTTTGATTCGTCCAATTCCACAAATTAACTTCCATTTTAGGTTGACCGTTATATTGTTAGAATTACTGCGCGTATGTGCCAACATCTTTTGTATAAAAAACTACAACCACGATAATAACAGACAAACATAGATAAAAATAATACAGATGCTGTTTCGTTTTGTAAGTTTTATGTAACTAAAAAACGTGTATACATTTTAAACGTCAGCTTGTCTTATTCATAAGAATGTGTTTATTTTCTGTTCAAACGATTCCACGTCATCGGCGTATTTCCTTTCTTGGAAATACGTTCCATCAAGAAAAAACGTTAGTTTACACGGATAACATCCATTTCAAAAAGACATTTTAATGGATAACATGACTACAATATCACATATTGTGCGTTGAGAAAACAAAACTATCAATCTATCAGTGCCATATTTTGCTGTAATATTAGAGGGCGTTGTGTTAAATGTATTTTCTGAAATTGGAATCACGTCTGATTCACAACTTTTTCGAAAACCATACGTTAACTTCCATGCTGAAAGTCGAATTCAAAAGCTACAAGAAAAACTATCAATTATCAGGTACAATACAGGGAACTCAGTTTTATTTTTAGTGTGGTGTTGGTGGATTTGGTATTGGATGTATCTCTTGGTTACTTACCGTAAATAAAATACTAGCGGATGTGGAATTTCTATAATGATAATATCTCGAGATATTAATTCATTTTGAATTATTTATTTAACCAAACTAGCATGATAAGCCATGCCATAACAAAAATAACATAATGGATTAAACAATGTCACCTTTTAACAATTCCATTGTTATAGAAATACCTATTGCCATGCCCAAACTAAATCACGTCCTTAGAAAAGTTCGTACAATTGGCTCCATATGCGTGCGTGACCGAAGCCTGAATTACCGTTTGTAACCAAATGACAGATATTAAATGGGTAACTTTTGCTCTAACCTTTAGAGTGTGTAATATATAACAGATTAAAGATATACATACGTACAACTAAAACTTTATAATATGCATGTTCTAACTAGTTTTGTTGGTATAGTTCTTGAAATATTAAAACTATAAATTATGAGAAAATAAAATTATACACACGAGTTTATTTTTAGACGCTCTCTTACATATGATTGTATAAATATATTTGAGACGAACAACTTCTTCGCAATCCGATGGATAAATAATTAAACAAAAATAATAGAGTAAATTAAGAATTACCTCATAATAAACTTTATAACCGACAATATTAGTATTGACGACTTATTGGGAAACAATTTAAACAAAACGATCACTTTTCGGTTTGTGATTGAAGAATGTATTAAATTGTGTAACATTTCTGGACCAGGGTCAAATAGTGTGAATACACGTTGCTTTGCATTAACGCCTTTCCTTAACAGGCATAGGTGCTAATATGCGACTAAAATTCCATGCGCAATGACGCATTCCCTGACAAGTGTGACGTACTACACGGTAGATAGATCACGATTTTCACAAACAAGGGTCTTTTATTCGCTGATGCATTCGATTGCGCTGGGAATAGGCTCCTTCCCTGACCAGGTTCATGTACTACTGTGTGAGAACTGTAACACAACCAAAAAAACTACAACATAATACTACTAAAACTATTTAGAGTAAAAACAGTAGCATCGTTCTTATGAGAAATGTAAAACGGTACTTGCATGCGTCAATCAACCTAATGGATTAAAAAAGGATACATGTCAGTACATAGAATGACTTCGTTTGGCATCGTTTATTGATGACATGTAAATACTTTGAGAAACCTTCTCTTTCCAACGTGAACATGACACTGTATAACTAATTGAACAAAAACAAACACAGTTTAGATCTACATAAGTATAATATATATCTACACTTAGTATACTTTTCAACGCCATGACTGACAAAACATTGATTATTATGGTTAAATATTAATTTATTCTGGATTGGACCGTTCATTTTTCTTAACTGGTTTAACTTTCAGATGGTATGTATGAACAAATGTCATCATTCGATTTCTGTATACATATTTCACCACTGGGATATGTGAATGGATTTTTCTTTAATTATACATGTTCAAACTCTCAGAATCCTCGTCCCATTTTGTGAGACACATTAACAGATATTCGTAATGACATTTGACGTAATCAGAGGCCGTTTACATCAGTTGTGTCTAGAATATTTCATGTTTACAGCAGCCATACAATGCATTACGACTATTCCGAAATTAAGATTTCCTACATACATTTCTCATTGCATTAGGTAAATCTGTAATTGATGAAATCAATTGCAAGCAATATGTTGTAGTCCTATTCGCACGTTGGTGTTCATTGGCAAAATGCCACACAATGTCTTTGCTTCAAAACAATGAAATAGTTTATGTACCATATCATTTAATTTGGATATGTATAGAGACATGCACACACAAAAGCACACAAACAGACGAATGCCAAAACCAAAAACAACGAGAAAATGAGACGCATCAATCATGATTGTAATCTCCTTACTTGCTAAAACCTGTTTATTTTAAGAAACATATATGTTTTGCTAAAAACATTATTTTGAAAGCGCAAGAAAGCTTGAACATGTTATACATCTGACGTGTTTTGATTTGAATAATTTACATGCTTCCAAAATTGTTCTGCATAACCCATGTTAACGCTGTATAGATAACTTTCTATTTCGGATTGTTAGAAATGTTTTTTTTTGAATATGTGCATATTGTCTGTTTGCATAACGAATCTCGTAAGCTGCAACTTTTGCGTAATAATTGCAACTTTAAGTTTGTTTTTAAAGCAAATCAAAAAATATGTCGTGTGTATCAATAATGCGTCAACCGGTGATCAGTCGTATCATCACTAAAAAGGTCCTTTTTGGATTAAGTGAAACATTGTCGTCATTTAGATACTGAATAGAAGAAGATAAATAAGCGTGAGCAATACGTGGATGGCATAACCATAACTTGTAAAAACAATTGTTATGCATTACGCACGTCGTAGAATAAACTGTTACGTTGATACATGTAGTTAAATCTGAGTTAAAATGTCTTCACTAACAGCACACCACTACCAACACTATAACCAAAGCGTTCTAACTCAATCCTCTATAGTACGGATATATAAAATTAGTTTATTCCATAAATGATACAAACGTCACGATCGAAGAAAATATTGTCCTCAAAATATTGTTTATGTGATAAGTGTTATTTCTGATTGATTCTGCATTATTTTTTAAAATATGTTATGTGAGTACATTACAATTATATATTGCGATGCGTGTCCTTTATGCCGATGAATGTTTGAATAATTTGGATACATGATGTCATAGTGTGATTTAAAATGTCTTCAGCGATTTTCGTTTTATTTCCATAAGGGACATCACTTCGTAGACACTAAAGTTACGCCGCTTGCAGTCAACGCTGTATACACTTGATTATTTAAGAAGAAATGTGCTGGGTTGGTCGTTGTCATCCTCAATTCAATCATTACTGTGATAATGGAAAACACTCTAAATTATGTATGGTTCAAAGAGTATTACGAGCACGACAAATATTGTTTGCTGGTAGGTATTACATGTATCGTCTAGTTAAAACAAATAAAGCAAAAGAAACTATTAATAATTAATTTTATGATTGGTATATCTTGTTCCAAATGTAAGAAGCATTGTGAAATTTAGAATGTTGGTAATTTATTGTTGGATATGGTGTACGTCTGGGGAGGTTCTACCTAGGAAATGGACTCAAGAATGTCTAAATAACCCTTAGGCTTTCGATTCAATTGAGCAAAAATAAATATGTTTTAACTAAATTTTACTTGAACTATGAAACAATGATTAACACGGGGTCACCGCCTTGCATGGAATAAGGGGTTTGAACCGAATGATAGCTCGCTAAATTGAAAATTTATACAAACGTAAGTTCTACCTTCAAAGTAACTAGTAACCTACTAGTTAAAGCCAAGTTCAAATTAACACATGTTTTAGAATGCACACGTTGCATAAGTTTATATTTTTTCCAAATGAATATTTTTGAATGTACACCAACAGTCTGTTCTCAATTATGTGATTAAACATATAAGGAACAACTTTGTTGACGCGAAAAAAGAAAAGTAAACAGTACATACAATAGTATTTGATAATCTTAAATTGCCGAAAGAGAGAAATGTATAAATGACGGACGAAATTGATCATTTTCAATGTTTAACACTTAATGAACACGATGCTGTTGAAATAAGGATTGGTATTGTTTTACACAATTATAAATTTCCATTATTTCTTGCTTGTATTCGAAACTTTGCAAGTTTTCCCATACCGATTTACAATTAGAACAAATGTGTTTAATCTGTCGATCCTTAAAAAGGAAAAATGTTTCAATCGTGTTAACTTAACTCACGAAAATGACCAGACAACTTCCAGACAGCACGACAACTGTATCAAGGCCCAAACAGATTGCAATCAAGCAATATAACAAAGGAATAATTAGGCTCTCCAACGCACGTATCATTTACAGACAATAATGTAATGGTTGTGTCTAAAAAAAAAACATTCGGTAAAGTGGGGTCAACGTTACCGACTAAAATTAAGCTTTGATATTTTCCTCACAATTGATGGTTATGAAAGACATAGTATTTTATCTGCATTGTTCCTTATCTTTCTTTGTATTTGAAGGTTTGATATACACACTGATTTTGCAAAGTTAACGTCTTATTGTTGTGTAAAACCAAAACCTTACGATAAAAAACCTAGCTTAAATGCATGACGAAGCTCACACTTGCGCCTTGGAACATTGCAATTCATTAGGAGCCAAACCCGGTTGAAAGGCACACCGAGCCTCACGATAATTTTAGTGTCTTCATTTGAAATTGAAAGAAAACCAATCCAGTATCAATTGTGTAATGTTCTGTATAACAGCGACAAGCTGCTATGTTGATCTTGGTATGAACCGTATGTAATACAGAAAAGAACAGAAAAGAACAATATTTTATTTCTCTCAGGTATACATAGATACAACATGGGGAACATTTAATAAACATAGTATAAAATACATATGCTGTTTTGATCAGTATGGACCGTATCATCGTATGTAATAAATTTAACGTTATCTATGTTATGTTACGATTAAGCACGTGTTTGTATCTAAATTGTAATGTTCGTTTTATGATTAATATATGTGCTGTATGTTGTCTTGTTATGAGCAGGCAATTGGTTTCTTGCCTGAAAACAAATAGCGGTTGAAAACTAGCAAAAAGAACTAGAACAAGAATTTTTCAACTGATGATGCCTCTTTGGTATCTTTTTTTCTCTTATTGTCTGATAACATATTTATGTTTTTGTTTAAAAAACATAAACATGACATAATACATTGAAATCAATTTTATTTATATCCTTACAAAGCAATATGTCCATCATATTGCCTATAATCATTTTTATTACTAAAGTGAAAAATCAATTGTCAGGACAAAACATGTTAATGCTTTATTTCGAACAAGTCCAATATGTTTTACTAATCCGACCTTGTGACCGTGTGTCGTTACAATGTCAAAGCGTGTGCCAAACTGAAGCAACAAGATGTGGACATTCGAGCGGGTTCTAAAAAAACGTGAACTACGATCATGTTATGGACATACCGTAAAATAGCCAGTTGTATGTTCGGAATTGGCAATTAGCAGACACAGAAAGCATGTCTAAGAAATGTAGAATACTTTTCTGTTTTCGGAGGATTATGTCAATAATAGAATGAGAGGCAATTTATATTCTATAACGTTTTTGCGAATAAATTATTGTTAATCGGTAATATTAACATATACTCATACATCTTTATTGGTTTCAATTCTTGGGTAATTGTGAGTTTCGGCGAGCCGTTAAACCTAAAACAAAGCAAAACTTAAAGTTCACCTGTATATGTATTAGCTTAAGAAATGCTTATATTAAAATTGACATTACATGCTAAGGTCGAAATTTAATAATGCATAATAACGCAAAGATGACATTGTTTTGGATTAAAGAAACTTCCCGTTACATAAATTCGTGGGTAAGCTTTGAACAATTAGCAGTGAACATATTGACTCTTCTACTTTTAAGTCGGTATAATGTATAGCTGTATTAAGGGGCATGACCAGAACGTAAATTTGCTTTGCAATCATATGCTCAAACGCCCCATACAGGTAAAGCATCATCAAAAGCAAATATATCGTCATATCAAAAATGTCGTACTAATTAACAAGCCTCCATAAAATACCCTAACAGCATAACCAGTGGGAGGAAAGGCCATGTATCCATTTCCGGACCAGAACAAAGTTCCTAGGAAATGGTCAATGATACAATTACCGAGGACTGAAAGCTGAACAGTCAGATATCCGATTGCTGTCAGAGTTCATGAGATGAAACTGTTTGTATAAAATAGACTCCTGTAATGATATTTCCTAAATTGCATTTTGCCCCATTTATATGTACAAAATAAGGAACCACAATATCATGTTGAATACAATTTTTACGCCATTTATAAAATAAATAAGGCACTACAATGTCACGTTGCATAATTTGTTATTCAGACATTGATGTGGGTCAAGGTTTATGGTAGTTCTTGCATGCTAAACGTACCGATGTTATGTGTCATAGAAATGTCCTTCGTATATGAGCCTTAACTTATTTGTCTTTAAAATTCCAAGTCATTTGCATTAAAGAAAAGGAATTTTTAGATTAAGTCATTTGCATTAAAGAAAAGGAATTTTCGAAAAAAAACATTGTTTAATTTTAGATGTTTGGAATGAGTTTAACCGTAAATTATATGTAAACGTGTTTTGTTCATTATTTTGGAATCAGCGTAAGTTTTCAGATCATGTACCAGTAAACAGTTGAAATCGCGAAAAGCTCAACGTACATTAGTCCATTTCAAAGAGGTGACACACTGTGTTGATTTGTTAATGTGTATTATATGGTTTGCAGTATTGACAGTCACCTGTCTTAAATTAAGGCTGTTAACATTATTATAAAAATTATAATTTGCAGGTTTTGAGTTGGATATTCGTGATTTAATGAGTTGGTGTGATCGGTGTCATGAAATATGGGCATCATGTGTTGTTGTATATTTATTTGATAAACGTCGAAGATTAAACGATTTATAATGCTTTTGTGATATATGTTGTACACACCATCAGCGGATGAATTGAAGTAATGATTTGCATAATTAACTCGCTGAATGAACTGCTTGCTATGTACTTCTCTTTGGATCATGGGAGCAGTGGTCTAATGGTAGGACGCTGGCTTAGGGATCGAGAGGTCCCGGGTTCGAATCCCGCCCTGACCACTGTAATTTCCTTGAGCAAGAAATTTGTCCCACATCTGCTCCTCTCCACCCAGGTGTATTAATGGGTACCTGTGAGGGAAATAAGCCAATTTGCCGTGGCTGCCTGGTGCGCCATATGTAAACGGACGACTTAGATCCCAGTGATCGGGGTTGATTGTGAAGTCGGCTGAATATGTATATAGAAGCAGACTATAAACCGCACCTTTAACCTTTATAAATAAGGTTCGTATGATATCATGTGTACTGTCATAAGGTTTAGACTCGGTACGTTCTCTCAAAACGGTAATACATTACCAGAAGAGATCAGAAATAGAAGACTTTGATTGAGATGAAGCTTTCAAGCTTTCGCAAATCACACTTGATAAAAGCACGGAAACCACTTTAATGAATTAAACATGGTACCGGACCTTAGTATATAAAAGACCTGATTATTTTCCTATATGTGAGCCTCGCTCTGTGAAAGGGGGCTTTAATGCATGTGCGTAAAGTGTCGTCCCAGGTTAGCATGTGCAGTCCAAACAGTCTAATCAGGGACGACACTTTCCGCCTAAACTGGATTCTCGTTAAAAAAAAGACTTCATTTAAACGAAAACTACGTTAAAAGCGGAAAGTGTCGTCCCTGATTAGCCTGTGCGGACTACACAGGCGTATCTGGGATGACACTGTATGCACATGCATTACACCCCAAATTCACAGAGCGCGACTCATATGCACATGGTTGCAAACCTCAATTATAAGACCGCCTATTGATTCCGTATTAAGATCCATTTTCACAGACCGAATCGCGGGTGCACAGCGTGAATTAAAGGAATGCGACTTCAGATATCCAACTTTTTAGCGGTATAAACGAAACTTTAAAAAAACTTACAACGATTTTAATAAGGGAGAAGGAAATGGTCTTGGTGATAGATTTTACTAATTGGTGCTAGCTGGCAGTTATTGGCAGGTGGTAGGTAAGTACGCTGATGACTATCTCAGAAAACAGAGTCCAAAACTACTAAACAAAACGCCGGAAAAAGCATGCATCAATACTACGCTTTATTTAATTTGAGTGTATGTTCTGTTCTAAAACGACAAATCTATGAAAGATCGAAAATTGAGCGCTTGAAACCGACGGAGTGCTTTCTGGTACCTCATGGAAGAAAAGCTTTTAGCTTGAGCAACTTAACACGGTTCGCTTTTTCCGTGTTTATATCCTTTTTTCTAACATAAGCAGCCACTAAATTTGTAAAAAATATTGAAGGCATGTTAGTCTTATTTACACAACACTGCGTCAAGTACTAGTATATCTTGCCTGAATTTGTAGCTCGTTATTTGTATACATTTATTTGAAATACGGATAAATTACGCGTAAAAAATTTATTGCTTCTGCCAATTTATGGCTTTATTTTCCCCACCGTTCCATTTTTAGCGGCAAATAAACATCACATAGAAAACACATGCCACACAAATATATGCTATTTTATATACAATTGCTGATACAATTGCCGATTTTATTGCCGATATAACTGCCTATACAATTGCATATACAGTTCTGGACAAAATATACAACGTACACTTTACTCAGAACTTATTAAGACTGGAAACGTCCCCACCCTTCACAACAATAATAGTAGATTAAAAATAAAATGTCAGAAAGATAAACAGTGTTAAGTGTCAAGCAAACCTAATAGTACCAAATAATGAGGTGGACTGTAATCTTGATTATATTGTCCATGACATGATTTGATTCTGCAATAAAGCGTTATTAATGTTCAATGAAACAACTACCTTCTCTAGAAATCGTGAGTGAAACTTGAGATCATAACACTATGATGCAATCTGGTTCCCTTCAATTAATAAACCAATGTCGTATAACGGCGAGGTTCTGTTGTTAATTGAAAATAAAACGCATATTTAGTGTAAATAAATCAGAAGTAATTCTTTTAAACATCATGTTATTAATTAACGATGCATTTTGCATTGAAATAAGAGTAATGAAACTATATTGAACCGTAGCAACGCAACATGGTTTTTATATTGTATGGACATTTCTATAGAAGTATGTTTAAAATGTGTTTGTATGATCCTGAAATATAGTTTTGTCAAATGTGTTTGTATAATCCTTAAATATAGTTTTGTCAAATGTGTTTGTATAATCCTTAAATATAGTTTTGCCAAATGTGTTTGTATAATCCTTAAATATAGATTTGCCAAATGTGTTTGTATAATCCTTAAATATAGTTTGCCAAATGTGTATAGTCTTTTTATTTATTAAAATGATCACTATGACCAAAGGATAAGGATTATCTTGCACTGTTATAGTGTGAGACTAAACTGCCCTGCGATAATGGTCATTATCATTTACTTTAAATACGATCTTCATAAGAGATGAAGAACAAAAAACTAAAATATAATAACAAACCATATATAAGTCATTAAAACATACAAGTTAGAGCGAAAACAACTTTGAAAATAACTGGGGACTCTGTTTTTTCGTATGAAGCATTACGTTTTGGTGCTCTACCAATAGTGTTTAGATGCATTACCAATTGCCTATGAACAAAATGCAAACAACAAATAGTTTTGCTTAATCTAGGCAATGAAGTGGAAAACATTGTTTTCAGTTCGAAAAGAACACATGATGCTCAATATTAAGTCAGTGTAACACACGTTTTCTAAATTTCTCAAATACCACTTCATTCACTTCGGATATATCAACAATGGACTCCCAGTCTCTTTCCTATACAAATCTCAAATAAAATACAATGTATGTTCTTACTAATCGCAAATAAACAAAACAAGACTTATATAATGCTCAATACATTTTCTGTGTTTGGTAAAGCATCTGGACAGTCTACTGTCTGCATTTACCTTGACACACGTAAAATTATATAATAATTCAACAAATGCATATTAACAAAATTAATGTTATAAACATGAAAAACATTTCATTTATACAAATATACAATATCCGCCTAGTGTGTTTTTCATCTCTTAGTTAACCAATACCTAAATTATTAATTATGATCAAACATTTACTCACACTGCAATAGTAATTAAGATACCAAAAAAGGAAACAAATACCAACTTTAACTATGCATTTACAGTTCGACTGTGCAAAGCTAAATGACGGAAAACCGCCAAACACTGTCGATTTCCTCGTGCACACTTTTAGTATGCCCAAGCGTTCATAACATTGAATTATGGGACAAAAAACATTGCTAATTCTTAAACTCAACAGATGAAAATTATATGTCCAGTGCCTAAACCTCACCTCTAGTGGTTTGATATATATTAAAGCAAAAGGCATATGTGTTGAGTGGTATTATGGTCAAATAGAACGTTGTAGTGATGGAGTGTAACTTGTTTATCACAGTGTTTCACTTGCAAGAACTAAACAAAAAATTACTTCCCAAGATTACGTTAGTTTTTGCCATTCAAACCGTTGATCTATATAATCTTGTTGTTATTTGGCATTTTTTAGACAGACAGACAGACAGTTTATTCAGACTTATACATAAGTACATCGTCTTAATACACAATTATACACATTATTTTTTGTCACGTGAATAGGTATAACAACATAACATTACATAACATAAATGGTCATTTAAGAATGCAAATATAAATAAACACAATCAAATTGCATAAATACGTAAATTCTATCAAAGCGGTAATGAAATTTATTAAACAGCATTATTTAGAATTGAATTTCTTATAGCAAAATCTTCTTTCATATATTTACATACATTTGAAATAATTGATTTGTCACATGAGATTAATAACTTGTGAAATTTATATACAGATGGGTTAATATAAAATATACGACTTATATATTTTTTCCTTAAATCAGTGTAACAGCGGCATATACATATAAAATGATATTCGTCTTCTAAATCAAAGACATTACAACATAAACAATAACGTTCATTTCGTTGTATGTTATTTCGGGCGTATCTGCCAGTATGCATACTCAACGGATGTGCAGAGACTCTCAATCTTACAAAAAATAATCGAAGACTTCTAGGAAGTAAATCTAAATATGTTTCATAGTCCAAACAGCTTTTAAAAACTTTATACATATCTAATACAGTACTATTATTCCTTTATCCGTACCACTCTTGTTTAAAATTGTCGACAAGTCTACATTTGAACTCGCTAATAAAACTATTAACCTGTACAACGTTTGGATTTTTTCAAATACATAACCGAATCCAAAATTATTTAACATGTTCTTGACATTTGAGACCCAGTTTGTATAACCTTAATTACAATCGCTCAAGGCTTGTTTGTACACAGTTTGCATAATGATATATTCATCGTTCAGAACGTTAAACCAATATTTAATAATTTTAACAAACCTGTTTACATACAATGGATATCTACCTAATTCTCCATAAACAGCAACATTACATGTATTTATTTTCGCCTGTAACAATCTTTTGCAAAATTTTAAATGTATGCGTTCTATATCATCTGACTTAGTGAAACCCCACACTTCTGAAGCATAATTTAATATAGAACCCACAAAAGCGTAACAAAAGTTATCAACAACTTTAATATCAATACCATTATATGACCATTTTTCATTTTCTTTTAATCGTCCTCTTTTCCGATTTACCATTATTTTAGTTTTTGCAGTGTTACCATTTAGCTCCCAAGCATTGCAGTATACATATAATTTATCTAAATGTGATTGGACTTTAGATACATAGGATCAAACACGAGTTGTCAGTCTATACACTATCTTGAATGACTTTATGACTTGTGTCAGTTGGCGAGCAAAAGCCACTAAGTTATTGGAAGAATCTTTTTTTTAAACATAAAAAGTTAGATTGCTGGTTCAGTTGAAGTTTCATTTTGTTTGAATTTGTGACTAGCGTGAACTTTTTTTCCACATGTTTAACACGAATAAAAACATTCAAACACATATTGAGCAATCATATCAGTTGTTTACTATTCAGTGCCTGTAATAATTTGGTCTAAAATCTCGTTTGCAGAAAAAATGCATCCTACCTGTTTTCTGTTCGTAAAATTGACCACGTTGTTTTCGTAACCTTTGTTATGAACACATTCTTAAAGCAAATCTAGTTGTAAACAATGTTTTTATCTTTTAGTACAATATGCAAGTGTGCATTTGTTGTTTGTGTGTTGTCAATTCGTTATTAGGGTATGCAATTATTTGCTCGTATTCTTTGCAATGTTTTAACGGTAGTATATGAATTAATATGCTCGTTTTATTTGCAATTATGTGGTAGCGTTTGCCAGTATCTCTTTGAATCGTTATTTTATTAGTTTTTGCAATTGTTTGCTTGTATTATCTGTAGCGTTTCGTGTTTTGTTGGTAGCTTTTGTAATTTTTTGCTCGCATGTATTTTTTTCAAATTTGTATTGGTAGCTTTTGTAACACTGTTTGATATATCAGTGTTTGGCACATCAGACTTGGAAATGCCCGTTTATGATACTAGGCAACGATATCATTGGTAGCGTTGTAAAAGAATGCTTGCAAATATGTCAAAATTAAGTTTATCTTCATATATGTTTTAAACAAATGCAGTTTTTTTATTGTTAAATATGCAGGCTTTCTTTGGTATATGGTGATACTCAGTCAAACATTAACCTTTTAGTCATAAATTTTCAAAGAAACGCACTTATGTAACTGATTTTTTAGCGTACTGTGTATTTTGCACTTATCACAGTTACCGAAAAAAAGCATATCATTAACAACTTACTTAACTTCATGTAATTATTTCAATCATGGTTTTGTTTCGTTCAGAACTACACGATAGTCATTTGTTATACCATATAAACGAGGTACACATCTGCTACACCCCAAAGTGACGTACGGATTGCCGTTTTCGGAACAGTTACGCAGACACAAAATGGATATTTATGAATTTCGTTATTTTATGAATACACTTACAGCATATCTTACTTCGGAATGTATTGATTATCAGATGCCTATTCCCAGAATGACGTTTGTAGCGAAATCTTAAGACATTATCCAGAGAAATGTAGATTAAACAATGTAAGAGTTACTGTAAAGATATTATTAAACATAAAGCATATGTGTCTTTATTCAAAGTCATTTGCCAGTAGTGTACGGTAGTTTGAGATTTTTAATTGTTGTATCAGAGTCAATAAAAATTAATACTTTAATAATACTAAGATGATACTTCTTAAATGTATAAAAACTAGTGTGGGTGTGTGTCAGTTCGCCTTTATGAAGCTTTTGTATGTCTGCTTATTACAATGCCATGTGTTTGGCATCATTCACAGTTCATTATCAGAACTTAATTTCATTTCTGTATGTATCAACCATTGTTATAATATTCTCTGTATATGCATCATACGTCTTATTAAATTGTTGTACATGTTGCAGAACAGAACAGTACTTTATTCGTTTACACGGGTTACAAAACAATAACATTTTGTAATACCATTTGAGCTTATTCATAAGAGAATTACACAAAACTCAAACAAACAGTAGTATATACGATAAATTATAGTAAATCATGTGGGAAAGTGGTTGTAATGCGAAAATTGTCCAGTAGAGAGTCACTCACATAGTGTTTTTTTAAGCAATGTATTGTCTAGAAAGAAACGATATTTTAAGTTTTGAACCAGTAGGTGTTAAAAAATTTAAAATTAAGTACTTATGTGAATACGCTCCAATTACAAAAGTAGTATCAATGATTTACAACAACAACATTAATTATAAAAAAATACTTATAATAATAATAATTACAACAACAACGATTATTATAATTATAATAATGATAAAAATAATGATAATAATAATAATGATGATACTTGTAATCATAGTGAAGAACGAGATGACGACGATGACGATGATTGCATTACATAAGAAGTGTTTTTTAAGCCTACTGCAGAATTATTGATTGCCGACCGATCTTTGATTGATCGAACAAACTATATTGAATACGAACTGCATGTATACTGTAAACGTGGAATTCAGCAAAAGGTGGCTATTGTATCATTTAACATTAAAGCTTCACAACTTACGTGCATCTCTTGCCACTATTTTTTTTAATGTACATGTGCTTGCTAAAAAAACACATTTACAATGCAAGATAATGAACCATGGCCTACATTAAAATGAAGCTTTTCAAGCCAGGTTTAAACGAACTAATTGAGTATTGTCCTATATTTGTACAAAAACATGAAGGTATAAAGTAATTTTTATAACATATATTAATAGGTGAGGTGAATGCATTATAGTAAATTGCAAAATAGAGACTATAAGACGTGTTTCTTTAAAGACTAATGAGCGAGTTTCTGTTTGTTTCGTGTTGATCACCTTTGGCTTCCTTCGTTAAACAATGGCGCCATAGGCGGTTTTCAGCGTTGAATGGTAAGTAAGGAAATGTTCACACGAGCGCATTAATCTACTGAGAAAATAATCTAATTTCTCATTAAGACGCGTCGAGGCAGACGGAACTACATGTGTGTTGCCTTTAGCGACAACAATGATGGTTCGAAAACGGACAGGAAAGCCTAGAATTTCAGGTAATGGGTAATGCCGTAAGCATTCTACAGCTACATGTAGGTTTGTTTTGTATGAGTACGAGCATTGAAAAATATACTTTGAGGTTGCGGTTAATTGTAGAATCTGCTTATTTAACGACCATTTAATATATATTTGATGCCTTGGGGACATGTTCAAAGAATTAATTTGGATGTTGTGATATGACTCTAATATAACAGTTATCTTACAAGAAATTGTTTCTATGACCTAAAAAAGCGCATTTGTGGCGTGTGTGGGGGAACTTAATTAGCCTGTGATCTCAGATCCGTAACAGAGCCTTTAATGTACAATATGCCTATGTACTTAATCATGTTGTTGTTGACTGGTTTGCGGTTTGTGTAGTTATATTTTTTGTACCACCGCTTCAGACCATCGCACTGTTTTGTATCTAATTTTACGGAATCTCTTTTCGGGAACTTATTTGATACATCACATCTCTTATAACCAAATGACCCCGTTGACCATTATGCATTCGTGTGTTTGCCGTAGAACAAAGACAACATAAAGAATTTTGATTTGTAAATAACAGCTTATTGTGAAAGTGCAGTTGAGGATGTTATGGAAACATATTCTAATTGTTAGTCGACTTGTAAGTGGAACTTAATCATTTGCAAGTCACCTGCATCAAATTGGTGTTATGACTACAAAATGCACCGGTGTTATTATTGTTTACTTATTTATAAGAAAAACGTTTGATCCAAGAGCTTTAAAGAGACTATGATGTAAAGTGTATGTACTTAAAGATTGTGTTTCAATCCTGTCATTGTTTATATATATCTACTTATATCACCCGTTCATAAAGGTCGGCATACGATAAAACAAATGGAAAATGTCTTTAATTATATTATGTATACCACACGACTAAAGATGTGTTTTTGTATAATAATATAATAAATATAACTGCATCCGCTAGTCTTTTATTTATGGCGACTTACCACTTACACGGATTCATATTTTTAGAGCTATTCGTAAATATGTAGACTATTTATTAACACATCGCATTTTACAAGTATGTTACATTGCGGTACTTACAAACATATTTCTTATTTGTAATTTTTATATCAACCGTATGATAACTTGTTTCTAATTGACATGCCTGTGTGTTAATTAAGTTTATTATTGAAATCCAACATATCATGCAAACTCCACGATGAGGCATTATTGTTTAACATAGAAATGGCGAACTTTTCTGAATAAAGCCACTAAGAAAGGGATGGGTTTCTAAAACAAAAACTTAGCAATTTCATGCACAGATAGTAAAGGCAATTGAATAGTTCCAATGAAACAAAAAATGAACAACATAAAATAATGTTTTAGCAGTAAAAAAAATATTTCAGAACAATCGTGGCAGATCCTTACCGTTCCATTTCCCGTATGCTGCTAATGTTGTTAAAATGTAAATTATTTAATTAATGGTAAAAGTGATAAGACAACTTACAATAACTAAATAACCTCCATCTTAATCCGTTGTCCCTAAGCAAAAAATAAACACATGTCAATTATTTAATCAATGGTAAAAGTGATAACAAAAATAACACTTACTAAATAACCTCCATTTTAATACATTTTCACTATGCAGTTAATTAACACATGTCAATTATTTAGTCAATGATAAAAGTGATATCAACACGTGTAATAACTAAATAACCTCATCACTATCAAAAGTGCAGTCTGTATCGCCCCCGAACGCTTAATCGGTTGAATGGACATGTGTAAGTGACGTCTAAACACGGCATGTGATTATCTTCTCGTAATAGGAATGTTTACAGTTTACAAATCCCATTTCTTACCTTAGTTCGCATATTATTTCCCCCACCTCATAGATAGAGCAGCCAGAATGCTGCCATTGCCAGTTCAGATACGAGGAAAGCACGGCACAATAAGCCGTGCCCGCTGAAAACAGGTGTCTAAACATAATCTTAGGGTTTTTAAAAGAGAAGAGCAAATCAGAAAATCGTGCCATCGGCTCTTGTGTAATCCAAGTTGTTGAAATTGTTGGCTGATCAACGATAAATATTGAATAGAGTGTGAATAAATCTCGGAAAAGTACTTTGATAAACATTTCAATTCACGTGTCGATTAATGATAAATTAACGTTAATTTTACTTGAACTAGTCAAGCAGAGTGAAATAGACCATTGATAAACCATTAAGTTGCAATTACCAAAAAAACTTCAAAATACTTGTAAAATGTTTGCCGAAAAACTATGCAATATTTTGTCAAATAAATTTTGGCGAAATGTTTTAAAAAGCTTCATAATGCATATTGAAATAAATGTCAATAATAATTTTTGAGGATATTCTTGACTACCCTCTCTTTACAACGAAAATTTCAAAATTGAAAAAAAAAAAAAA
>VMBQ01000010.1:103506-129507 GCA_007657795.1 Dreissena rostriformis | reverse complement strand
CATGTACAATGTGAATCTAAATTTAGTTTTAGTGCAGATTCGTTCATACGACACAAAGACACAATTTTGTTTCCTTACAAATACGAGTAAAAGTGTCGGCATCGGCTTTAACCAGCGCTAACTTGTCTTTGCTGCATTTTATGAAATTCGTCTTCAAAGTATAATTTTTATTGCCTATTTTGAGTCATCGTAACATAATTTAATCAATATATTAAAATTTAACACATGTAAAAATCGTACAGTCCCGCTTTAAGCACTTTTAGAACACAAAATGATTTTTCGAAACTTTCTTTTTAGATTTAAGTCTACTTCTTGAGTGAGTACGGGTCCATGAGTTCGGAAACAAATCTAGTCCCATGACAGTAATGCTAAAGTTGTTATTTGTCTGGAGCTTGCACATGTGATTGTTTGTGACAGTCGACCACTATTGATGCATGGAAACACGCGATCAAAGCCAGCAAAGACAGCGAAGAAATTAAATACAATCAATTTTACGATTTATGAAATCGTTGTCTCAAGTTGTATGTTTTGTCTGCCTTTTCTACTGTACGTGTTTGTATATGTCGGAAGGCGGATAAACATATATACCTACATTTTGTACTTAGCTTTTATTTTGTGTAAATTGTGTAAATAATATGTAGATTATGCTCCCAGTGCTGTAAAATTGATGCTTAATAAGCTATTGGTTGTGACAGACCATGGATTCTGATTTTTTTCTGAAAACTTTGTCTAAGACAGAAATCGAACAACAATGTATGGTTAAATGATGTGTAAAACACGTTCTGTGGCGTCTCATCTGGATGCAAACTGTTTGCAAAGGCCTTCAAAATCCGGTTCCAGCGCTCAAAGGGTTAATGACCAGTAAATAGAATAACATATACTGACTAGAATCAATTTTGTGCAATTTAGTCCATTGTTTACAATTGCTTGTGATTAATTCCTATTGGCAAGGCAGACATGTGTTCGTTAAAGCATCATTTTCTCTGCCAGTTATTTATAACAGTATCTATGCCTGTCAATTAGTTATTTATAACAGTATCTATGCCTGTCAATTAGTTATTTATAACAGTATCTATGCCTGTCAATTAACAATGCTACTTGTCACATTTTTGGTAAATGTTACCACTTAAAACTGGTGTAATCCGAAGATTTCTCCATTTAAAGTTAAGCACATGTTGTTGTGGAAGTATTGGCAGCCATCTTGATGTTTACTGTACCCGCTCTAGGTTAAAGTCAGCTAAGCTGCAGGATACGTAGCGTTTTTTTAAGTGTTAAAAGCAAAATGTAGCTGACTGGAAATAGAAGGAAACAATCATTTAATGTCTTAATAGTGCCTAATGCTATTGTTGTTTGTTAATATTGTATCAGTTAATCTTGCCTAGAACTTGTATTGTTTGGCATTACATTTGAGGAACTGTTATGGGCACATAGATTTCGGCGCCCGGAACAAAATTTGTTGCGCCCGGCGCAGTAATTGTTGCACCAGGTACAATATTCTTTGTGACAGGCACACTGTATCGTGTGTTGGTCAAAGGGTGCACTGTGTGTAGTTCTCGGTACCGGGCGCAGTGTGCCATTGAGAATACTATATAACGTTTGGATTTTCGGATACGAAAAAATAGTAGCATCCTTAAGTAACATCTTTTACACATCTTTTGTTAAATATTTGAAGTAAGATAAACGTTATTTATATTAAAAAAAAACATGAAACCTTGAGTAAAAATGGTGAACACATATGTATTATATTTATTAAGACATTGATATTATTTCTTAGTGACATTTCTTGCTGGAAAATAAAACAATTTCTTGAACATTCATTCGCTTCGGTTTTTGGTTTACCGGTAACGCTAGTAACCTGTCTTGTCGCGCGCAACATGGGCCGTACAATATCATTGCTGCTAGAGATATGCAAATCTTAAAAAGGACATTTTTGTTAAACTTATTTTAATGTTTCCTGAAAAAAAAAACGTCGATACGAGTTTTAATATTTTGGCATTTGTTTTCTTACCTAAGTTTACGGAGTTTTATGATTACTATATAATGGATCGGCCTCCAAAATTATATTCTGAAGGACTATGATACGAGAACACAATACACTTGTTTCTTGCAAAACGCGTTTGACATGATTAAAAAATAAGTGCGTGATTTGTTTGAAAATGAGTTCTTAGACTAACCACAAATAGATGATTTCATGAGATGTGTTCACGATTTAAAGTGATACAGGGTAAGCGCTAGTTATTTATGATAACTAGAGTGGCATTAGGTGTTTCTATTTAATAATAATAAAGTATAGAATTCTGTAAGAGAAAACAATAAACGTTAATCATGGTTTGCGTTTTGAGCTGACATGTTCTATAATGGAAAACTAAGTTAATAAAGTATAAGCAATTTATATACACACAATTAATTAAATTTGTAAAAAAAAAGTTTGTTTGGTAATAATTATGTTAATATAATCATATTCATTTCTTGCAAAACAGAACAAAAAAGAACTCATCGTCAGTCACTTTCATTAAAACTTACATCAGTTTAAATATATTGCAATGTATTATTCGGACGTCTGGAACTATTTTTTCCCGATTACATTCGGGCTCTAAAATCTTGATATGGTGTTTACAAATCAGGTAAAAAACGTGGATTTTGCGCAACAATTGTTGTTTTAATCTGTCAAATATATTTGCACTTACATGATGTGTTCCAGAGTTCATTAATATGATTCTTCGGAACGACCGTCTGAATCACAGATAGAATCTTGCACAAATCTGAAAAATTGACATGTTCCATATAACTTTTCAGTCGTTGGCATTATTGCATTTTAGACATGACGATTGGGTTGCTGAACACTATTTTGTGTTTGATGTTGTTGTTTGTTGGTTTGTTCGGTACTAATTTAGATCGTGAATGTTCTGTTTAACTAACTTTTACTAAATGCATTGCTGGCCATATTTCAAAGGATGCATTATTGACAGATGAACATATGTACAATTTGTTTTATAATCCCCAAAAGCGCTTTTCCCGGACCCAACTTACACAGTTTCGCTGGACTGTTAATATGAATCCCGTGAGTTTGATTGCCTCTTCTAGCATTTGAGGGTTAGACATTATTTATACGACCATTATTTCCCTACCTTTGCTTGAAATAGTGCACTTCTCGGTCCATGCATTAAGAATTGTTTTATCGCAACGGTCGGTTTAGCTTACCGTGGAGTTGCCGAGCAGATTTACTTCTCGCCCCAATGACGGAACTACCTTTAATGACAACTAAACACGTGCTGTCATTGTTAAGGCCAAATGAACCAAATTAATCATCTTGACCTGGATTATGACCTTAAAGGTGGGGGAAAACCGACAAGTTTTATTAATTTATTAAGCCGAATTCTTACTGTCTTCTATTGATATATGACTTTTAATTACAAGCACATTTATACTAAGGGCAATCTATGCTTTTCGCGAGACAATTTTATAAGACAATACTTTTTAAACATCAAAGAAAGAGTTGAAATGAATGGATCTTTTCCTCACTCTTTTATCTCAAAGTATTCTTTTATTATATGAATTTCCATTTGAATCCCTTCTTACTTTCTCAGCTATGATCTGCACAATACAATTACAAAAAAAATATATATTAAATTGTTATCGAATTAAAGTGTTAATTATACAGAAAAAATAGCAAATGGCAATTATATGTATTAATATAAAAAGGTTTATTTGAATACATTCCAAGCCTCAAGAGTTATGTTTTGACAAGAACATTCCATTATATAGTTATTTGCAGCACACAAAATAAGCAAATGACATTAAATAAAACAAAATACTTACACGAGAGTGATAGTTCTTGTATTCCGCACGTTCTCTATCAATGTACGCAGTTTTATTTTATCCATAATAAGGGAGTTATGCATGAAAAAAGTGCAATATCTCTGTAAATCCTCTGTACCTTTTCCTTTAAGATGTTTTTCATAATATGAAGTTCCATTTGAACCCCTTCAATACTTTATAAGTAATAAGAATGTCAGACTGACGGACAGGGGCATTACAAATTTTGCAAAAACTAAACCCAGAGGCGACACAAATGGATGACTTTGACGAGTTATGCCCTTTTTTTGGGTACGTATCTCTTGGAATGTTATTAATTACAATGCATACGTGATTTTAATCTTTAGTCACACCTGGTAAACCAACTTATGAATCCCCAATAGGGATACGCTAAAAATCATAAGTTGTACTTCAGGGGATACATAAATTGACAGGTAAACTGTCAAAATGGAGCATAAAGAGGTGAGTCGTTTTGATTTTTCACATATATGCTATACTTGGAGACCTTTTCTCCCAAAAAGCTCAATGCTATTCGACCGCACACACATTATTTATGGTAAATATGTACTTAATATAAATTATTCTTTTGAAAATCACGTTCCTAGTGCTGACCTTGATAGAAAATGTGGTTAGCATTTCGCATTTTCATCGAAATTCTCACTCGTAACTGTTTGATATCGTATCCATTTTGTCATATTTTAACATTATACTTTGCCAGACATATCAGTATCTTCTCCTTTGTCGCAAATCGTTTTGTAACGGCCACAATTCACCAAAATCTAATAGGGATACATAAGTTGTATGGGGATACATAAGTTGAACTCGTAGCCAGCATATCTCTCGTTCGTGTGAATTATTTTTGGGGGTCAAGTTACATTGCTGTGCAGCAAGAAAATACTTATTCTATCAGTGATTGTGTCACCATCAGTATTACTGCTGGACTTATGATTTGATGGTTTCATATGTCATTCATTTTTTTTCTAGCTTTAACACTGATTAACAATACATTACTAAACGTAAGCACTTTGTTTCAGGGACCATTACGTTGATACAGACGCACGGCTCCGGGGCAGACAATCCGAAGACAAGACAGTTAAATTTTCTGGATTTAAGCCAGTATTAATGAACATGCACAGGAATGATCCTTTCGTGGATCCATACAGATGTTATCTAAGTATTTTTGCCGCCCACAGCTAAAGCAAGTTACTAGAGCAAAAATTTGCTTTGCGAAAACAGGTGTTTTCAAACGGCATCTCCAGAACACCAAAGTTTTTATGGATTTATTGAGTGATATGGGGACCACCATTGCCCTTTTATTAATTGTTGTGTGTTCATCTTGGAACTGATTGTACATGACGTATTTTTGTGTGATAAATCTTGTGTTAAGTATATTGCTCAGGCAGAGCTTCGGTGTGGTAATTACTGTTCATTCAGTATTTGTTTTGTGATAAATCTTGTGCTTTATATATTGCTCAGGGTAAGGCTGTGGTAATTACCTTGCTCAAGAAGAGCATTAATGTGATAATTTGCTCAGGATTGTGTGTCAGAGCCTATTAAACAAAGAAATACTTTGTTTGTTCAGCATTACTAATGTTGTTTCTTATAAGATACATTGCTTATAAGATACATATGTTTTGCTGCTACTGTTAGTTTTTTTACATTAAAATACAAATGAATGACTCTTGCTGTTTTGTATTTTCAGAAATCAACTCGGACACATTTCAAGATTTTACAAAGTTGATCGATATAAGATTCACACATGTTTGTTTAAAGTAGCATGCGATAAATAGCAAATTAAATAAATCACAGCAGTATCTGTTTATTCAAATAATAAAAAAAATTGTATAACATCTTACAATTTGATTGTAACATTTCAAATGGAATAAACATGTTCACTTCCAAATCATTCCCCTTTGTGTGAGCCACTTTCAAAGTTTGAAAGTCAACACGTTTGCTTCTCATTGATTCTGTAAGCATAACGGGGTCGCATTGGCTGGTCGCCTATGAATGGCTGGTTAAATCAAGACAATTAAACTGGCTTTTCTTTGGACTTTCTGTCTCGGAGCCGTGCTTCAAAGTAATGGTCCCTGAAACAAAATGCTTACATTTAGTTCATGCATTGTTTATCAGTGTTAAAGCAAGAAAAACAAAACAAATTTTGCATGATTTATCAAACCATCAAATAATAATTCCAGTAGTAATACTGATGGTGTCACAATCACTGAACGTATCAGAATATATGAGTAGACCTTATAGCCGTCATTTCATGCTGCATAGCAATATAACTCGACCCCTCAAAGTAATTCACACTAACGAGAGATATGCTGACTACGAGTACAACTTATGTATCCCAATACAACGTATGTATCCCTATTAGATTTTGGTGAATTGCGATCGTTACAAAACGATTTGCGACAAAGGAAAATATACTGATATCGCTGGCAATGTAAAAAGTTAAGATATGACAAAATGGATACGCTGTCCGACTGTTACGAGTAAAAATTTCGATTAAAATGCGAAATTCTAACCACGTTGTCTATCTAGGTCAGCACTAGGAAAGTGATTTCGGAACGGATTCAAACGAATAATTTATATTTTATATTAAGTACAAATGTACCATAAATGATGTGTGTGCGGTCGAATAGCATTGAGCTTTTTGGGAGAAAAGGTCTCCAAGTAGAGCATACATGTGAACAATCAAAACGACTCACCTCTTAAGGCTCCATTTTGTCAATTTTCCAGTCAATTTATGTATCCCCGGAAGTACAACTTATGATTTTAAGCGTATCCCTATTGGGGATTCATAAGTTGGTTTACCGGGCGTGTTGGTCCTAGAAAAGAACACTTCGAACGCAGGGTCCGCTCACATATTAACTCAATCTTGTTCCAAAGAATTAAGTTTAGACTTTAACATTAACATAAATGTAGAGTTTGTTTGTTAAACAAATCGTAGTAAATAGTAAATATAATATAATTTGTAGATGTATTAAATACTTAAGTTAATTGTTTACAGCTTTAAACTGTAAAAAAAAACTCCGGAAGACTGTTGCACGTTGATATAAAAGACAATATTAAACAACAATAAAACTAATGCATTTAAAGACGATTTCTAAATACCATATAGAAACAAAGAATACAATTGAGGTTTAAAACGTAGATATGAACGACCAAGCTTGCATCGGTTATAAGAAATGCCTACCATGGGTCGCGTCTCTGGGAGTATTACCTTACATAAAGCTATTTGTATAGAACTAGCAGATTATTGGCTGTGACAGGCAGGGCCTTTGGATAAACGGCGAAACGCGATTCCAGGCCGTGATTACAATAATATATGCATAATGAGTTGATATATGCAAAATGTTTGTCGTTTTGTTTTCCTTACTATGCATGAGAACTGATCATATTTACTATGTATAATACTAATTATTTATCAGTTTTGTATAAGATCATATCCGTGATGCAAATCGTCGTTTATGTATATTCTAATAATAAAGTCAGTCTTTGACGAATCAGGCGATGTCACATATATTTTCGAGAGAAAAAAAAACAACGAAAATTGTTGCAAAACATCCACGTTTTGAAAGTGATATTTTAACTCTACAAGAAGTTATTAGTGAACGAATTGCATCGCCAATAAGGTTTTACCAGACGTTCAAATAATATAGCGCAATACATTTGTAATTGGTATTAGTTCTAATGAAAGTGTTTGACTATGATTTCACTGATTGTTTGTCTATTTTGATCGAAATGTTAATGATCATGTTTATATAATTATGTTGTACGAAAACACGTAGTTATATCAAAATAAACAGAAATGTTTATGCTGACTTAATCCAGAGGCAATACCAGTTATCACAAAAAGCAAAGATGAAGTAAAAACAGTTACCAAACCGTCATCATCTTTACGAATTTCAAATTCTATATAAATTGCTTATACATTCTTTAATTTGTTTTCTATTGTAGACATTGTCAGCTCAAAACAGCTTCCATGATTTACTCACATTATTTTTTGTCTTTTTGACGGAACTCTAAACTTTATTATTAGAACATTCACTCTAATGATAATAAATAACATGCGTTAACCCTGTTTTTTTTATTAAAATCATTCACGTAGAATGCAAAAATCTTTTTGTGTTCTGTGTAGGGCTCATTCACCAAAAACATGAAATTAATTTGAAAACAATTTCAGAAAACTTTTTGCAGAGAACACGTGTATCGCTTTCTCGCGTCATAGTCATTTAAAATGTAATTGTGGAGACAGTGCCATTATTGAAAACATAGTAATATTGAAACCCGGAAAATATTATCATAAGAGAAATGCCACATTATCAAAACCTATCGACGATTTACTCATGGAACAAAAACAATTATTTCAAAAACGATGTCTTTTTTTAAGATTTGCAGATTCTAGCAGACTAATATATGGATTACTGTTCAGAAAAAAAAACATATTCACTTGAACAGTTTTGTGTGATACACTATTCACAGGGGCCTTCAAAATCATGCCTGAACCAGTCATGAAATTCTAAAATAATTTAAACACAACGCAGAAATGTTATCAATATTGTGCATGCGTATGGTGGTATGTTATGTACTATTTATTCATAACGGTTCTACAAGTACTATAGTACAACTGATTTTTCCGCACCCTACCTGAACAAAACTGCGTTAAACTAATATTTTTACTGGAACGAGGCATGTTTGGAATCTCAAATAGCGAGTCGTCAACGCAAATGACATGCCGCATGGTGTATTACTTTTGTTGAATCACAAAACGTTATTTTTATTATGCATAATATCTGACACATGACAAGTACATACACATTTGACATTAGGCGTAGGATTAGCGCGCTTCATACCGTTTCCACAATATATGCAGTTGAATGTTATTTTATTAAAATAAGATTGAACAAGTGAAATATTATTTATTTAAATTTTATAGGGCATGTTATTTTATTAAAATCGTTATTTTATTCGATTTGTTGTATCGAACTGATAAATTTAAATTCTGTACAATCTCAACTATTCCAATATTTGACTTTAAGCTGCATGTGTACTATAATAATGCGTTGCTTGATTGCTTTAGTGCTCTAACTACCATGTTCATTTTTGGAGAAAAACGCAAGTAAAGGTTTAACCCTTTTTAAAAATGTGGGAGATAGAGCAAAATGGAAGCGAAAAACTTCTTCTGTGACGACTGAATCTTGAATCCGACTACGTCATATTAACGATCTCGTTCTCACGAAAACAGCGATATATATATAAAAATCATTTTTGAAAAACAAATGGAGATAGAGCACTATAGCAATAAAGCCACGTATTGCCATTCAAGCATGAGGCACATGCCGCCTCCATTAGGCGAGAATTTCTTGAAGTATATTTATACAACGCCAGAGCAATGCCAAAATGAAAGACCGGACTAAATTTTGGTCTGAACGTACGTACGAATCAACGATCGTACGGACATGTGCATGGCCTTCTAATTTGTTTTGGTACAACACAATTTTACTGCAATTTCTCCAATTGTCCTGAATTGCATTTTGTATCGTCTTTTATTGCGTGTTGACGTGCTTTTGCAAATGTCCAGTCACTAAGATGCAATGGATGTGTTTCCAGTACGTAATTCCACAAAATTTGCATAGCAGCTTGGTGCAGCCATCGTCTTTAAAAACTTCAAGTACGTGTAGTGTCTTTGTTGGTACACGCATTTTGTGTTTACGTGTGTATGCATTCGTTCGAAGTGAATATATATTTATTTATATAGCAGAAGACAAACAACCAGGGCATATATAAAAACACAACCAGAAAAATGTGCATAACACTCACAAGAAAAACAAGGCATTACTACAATTTAACACTTATTTTAACCGTTTTTTTTTTCGATTTACGTCTTAGACAATGTGTGACATCAGAATCCATGGTCTGTCACAACCAATAGCGTGTTCAGCATCAATTGTATAGGACTGGGAGCATACATCTACATATTATCTACACAATTTAATAGATGTATACCTCCTTCATCGTAGTCAGACTCTTACTGGGTTACCTTTTAAACCAGACAAGCACTTATAGACATATACCAATACGAACAGAAGAAAAGGCAAACGAAACATACGACTTGAGACAACGACTTCATAAATCGTAAAATTGATTGAACGTTATTTCATCGCTGTCTTTGCAGGCTTTAATCGCGTGTTTCCATGCATTGCATCAGTATTGGTCGATTGTCACTAGCTTTCACGTGTGATAGCTCGAGGCAAATAACTACTTTAGCATTACTGTCATTGGACTAGATATGTTTCCAAATTCATAGACCCGTATTCACTCAAAAAGTAGACTTACATCTAATAAGAAAGTCTATTACAATTATTTTATGTTCTAAAAAGTGCTTAAATGATGATTTGTTTCCAATATTAATGATATTAGGCGCTAATTATTGTGCGCAGTCGAGTAAAACGTGACAACAAAGCGAACATCGAAACGTTACAATCCATTATTGACTACATTCTGTGCATTGTTTGGATGCTTATTGCTGTCGTTCGTTCATTGTGTCCAAAATAATTTAAAATATAAACATTTACAATACTGTTTAAGATGCATATTTCCAAGTTACAATGAATGTTCTGTTCTAAGAATTCTCTAAATAACGCTTATAATGTTTATATTGTGCAAAAGAAGAAATAATTTACCGCTAATAGATTGGGAAACGTGGTCGAATTAAAAATATTCCATGCCAACATACAGTTTTGAGTTTCAGATTACACTTTGATCTTTCAGGATGTGTTCGTCTGAAATCAAATTTGATTCGTCACGCACATGATTGAGCATGTTGAAAATACAGTTTTCGTCGCTTGTTTTAAAGAAGCCGTAATGTGGTCATGACCAATAACAGCCAATTCTTCGCATTTTACTGGATGCACTGTAAACATGATTTTAACTCTTTAAATACTTTAAATCAATATGAGGTCCGTTCTGTTTTCCTTTTACAAAAGCGTTATTTATAATTAAAACATATATAATATTATGTTCTAATATTGCAAGTAAATCATATTATAAGTACATCAACGATCCTTATTTAGATATTGAAATGTTCGCAAAGTCAACGCAGCGAACTCGCTTTGTGAAAAGCAACATCACGATCAGATTTGGTTACGTCGGTGCTTAAAACATTTTACTTTCAACTTGTCCCGTGTGATCAAATGATGCATGCTGTTGGTCATAAATGTCTCGGAAACTTAGTTAAAGATAGCCTAAATATCCATTATATTTTGCTTTCATGGACTGATGTCATTATATGAGTGTATTATGCTGATAACGACTTGTTATTAACAATTTATTACATCGAACATGTGCTTTTTATAATTAATTAGAAACAATATTTACATGATCTTACAAAATTCATATTAAACGTTTTGTCGGCTTCATATTCTTGGTTTTCTTTAACAAAATCTTTCTTAAAGATAATATAAAAATATAATCCCGACAAATTGAATTTCAATAATAAAATATGTTATCAATTCAAGTATTAAACTTTTAGACGTATGCCTCACTCTGTGAAAAGGAGATTCAATGCATTTACATAAAGTTTCGTCCCAGATTTGCCTGTGCAGTCCGTACAGGCTCATCGGGGACGACACTTTCTGCTTTTATTGTATTTGTCGTTTAAATGAAGAGTCTTATTGAAACAAATCCAGTTTAGGCGGAAAGTGTCGTCCCTGATTAGCCTGTGCCTACTTCACAGGCTAATCTGGGACGACACTTTACGCACATGCATTAAACCCCCTTATCAAAGAGCAGGGCTCAAATGTAAACGCAGCAAACTCGTTCTGTAAAATGCAAATATAACGTTGTGATTAGGTTACGTGTCCAAGAAGGGAATCCCACGAGCCGTTTGGCTCGCTGAGTAACGAGGGGAAAACACGCACCTGTCTGGTTACTATGCAAATGTGATCGTTTCTTTGAAAACGGTTTGTTTTACAATGGCCCTGTTTATTCAAGCGATGCAGGCCGTTTGTCAGAAATGTCAGAAATGCGACCCATATTCTTATCAGCTTACCATCAATGACATTTACTTGCGTGCACTGATATTTTCTGTTTTAAGAGAACCTAATATTTATATATTTATGTAAACATAATTGTACTGACTTGTATTCACTTATATAAACTTTTCGTAATATACGACTTATATCCTTACTGAGGGTAACGTTTTGCATGCGTACTGATAAACATTTTACTGGATGCACGGTAACCTGTGTTAATTATCCCATTTTGTTTTTCCTTTTACTAAATCCATTTAAATAAATAACTAAGCATATTATAATATTATATTCTGTTATTATCGATACATCATAATTCAAATAATGGCGGTTAGTTAACGTAATTGTACACTGGGCAATCTGAACAAATCAAAATTGTATTAGTACTAAGTGCAGATTATTATTCCATTTAATGACGACTGTCATATTTGAGTAAGATGAAGGGGGAGAATAACACGACCATTGGAATTATCAGACGTAAAAACACAGAATATATTCTGAAATATAAAAAAAAGCCTTACAAATCAATTGCATTACAAATGCAATGACAGCGATAGCGCAACACAAGCGGTCTCCTTTTGGTCCGTTCCGGAGACGCGAATTCCAGGCGAGTTATGGTCCACTAGGAAACGGCTGGATTACACGCATATGTTCGTGATTTGCGTGCACAGTTCTGCTTGTGCAATTGTCTGGGGTATTCATGTGTTGCAGACCATTTGTCAGAATTGTCTGTGTAAATGTGAAAATATGCTTAAAAAAACTCATGGCATTTCCTTACAAACAATGGCGTTTCCTTACAAAGACTGATTTTTCCTTGTTTAAACTGGAATATACTGATGTGATTGATAATATCTCATTTGCCAGGCACGGATCACCACATACGTTCCTGGCCTACAAAAACACCTATACTATTGTATTGCTTTTGTTCAACTTTATTTGCGTATCACGTATCTCCACTTTACTGAACGTGTAATAAGAACATGTTATATTGAAGTTAATTCAATGGGAGCATGCTTTTTACTTGCATTGATGGTATAATAAACTTCACCCTTTACACAATCCTACTTACATGTAAAAAATTAGTACCCGGATTTCGCATGTCGCCATCGATTTACTTCGTACGGCTATTCGGCTACGTTATTTGCTCCCCAATATTTATTAAATTGATATTGACTGTCGTTTAAACGTTTACTGTTTTAGTAAACGTTTTTGAGCAAAACACGAAACGCGACCGTTAAAACGTTTAAACTTGCTACCCTTAGTGTGACCTTGTTTTTTCAAAAACAAATTGATATATCATTGCTACTAGATAAATGCAAATCTTAAAAAATAAGGAAATTATTGTTAAACTCTTTTAATGTTTTCTGAAAAAAGAACGTCGATTATAGTTTTTATATTTTGGCATCTTTCTCGTGCTTACGGTTACGGAATTTCATGATCACTATATTATGGAACTGTCTCCCAGATTACATTCTAAATGACTATCATATGAGAAAACCATACACGTGCTTCCTGTTAAACGTGTTTGAAATGATTACAAAAAAATAAGGCGTGATTTTCTGTGAATGAATTTTAAGACTAACCACAAATAGATGATTTCATGAGATGTGTTCACGATTTAAATTAATACAGGGTTAGCTCTAGTTATTTATTATAATTAGAGGGAGATTAGGCGTTTTGATGTTCTAATAATAGAGTATAGAATTCCGTTAGAGACAACAATAAACGTTAATCATGGATTGAGTTTTGAGCTGACAAGTTCTATAATGGAAAACTAATTTGATAACGTATTCGCAATTTATATACAAATGTACACACAACGCAATTAATTTCTTTAAAAAAGGATTGTTTGGTAATAATTATGTAAAAAAAATATGTAAACATAATCATACAAATTTCTTGCTAAACAGAACAAATCGTGAACTCTTAGTCAGTCACTTTTATTAAAACTGATATAAATTTAAATATATTGCAATGTATTATTTGAACGTCTGGTAAACCCGTTTTGGCGATAACATAAGGGCACTTATATCTTTATATATCGTTTAAAAATCAGGTGAAAAACGTGGATGTTTTGCAACAATTGTTGCTTTTATCTTTCAAATATATTTGCCATTACCTGATTCTTTCAAGAGTTCAATAATATAATTCATCGGAACGACCTTTTGCATCACGTTTATGATTTATGTAATTCGAGAAAATTGACATGTCATGTTCCATAAAAATGTCAGTTGTTGTCACTGTGGCATTCTTTTGACACGTGTAGACTGGCATGCTGAACACTCGATTATGTTTTGTTTTATGGTGTTGTTTGTTGTTGTTTTTTGTACAAATTTACATCATGAATGTTCTGTTTTACTCACTTTGACTAGATATATTGCTGACCATATTTGAAGTAGGTATTAATGGCAGATGTACAGTTTTTCAATTTGTTCAATAATCCACAAAAGACAAATATGTCAAGCGCCTTTCCCGGGCCCAACATTCACAGTTTCGCTGCACTGTTAATACGATGCCCGTGAATTTGATTTCCTGATTTACTAGGTTTTGATTATTTATATCACAATTCTTTGGAAGGTAATGACAATACATTCCAACAATGGATTTATGTCATTTTAAAATGTATATGTCAACTAGCTTAGCAAATGTATTTAATCTAGGTCCGAACATATATGTTTTTATATGCTTTTTTTACACAAGTTAATTGTTTAGTTTTATTCTTTAATAACCCTGGTATACTGATGCGCATAAAAATCAAAGATGATATAAAAGAACAATACAACTGATGCATTTAAAGACAATTTCTGAAATTATTGTCAATATGTTTTCGTCTGCATTCTGGTAACAAATGAACACATATAATGAGGGGTAATGAAAAAATAAATAAATAAGAATTCCATATAGAAATTAAGATTACCATTGCGGTTTAAAACGTAAATGTGAAATACCATACTTATATCGGTTATAAGAACTGCCTACGATGGGTCGCCTCGCTGGGAGTTTTATCTTTCATAAAGCTATTTGTATAAAACTGGCAGATTATTGGTTGTGACAGACAGGGCCTGTGGACAAACGGTGAAACGCGATTCCAGGCCGTAATTACAATAATATATGGATATGGAAATGGTATATGCAAAATATCCGTTGTTTCTTCCTCTGCATGCGAACGGAGCATATTTGCTATCTATAATACTTATTATATACAAGTATTGTATAAGATCCTATCCGTGATGTAAAAGGTCATGTTTGTATATTTTAATAATAAAGTCAATATTTGGCGAATCAGGCAATGTCACATATATGTTAAGAGAAAAAAAATATGCTGCAAACATCCACGTTTTGATATTTTAACTCTACAAGAAGTTATTAGTGACGGAATTGCATCGCCAATAAGGTTTAAGCAAATTTTGCAAATAATATATTGCAATACATTTTAAATTGGAATTAGTTCTAATGGCAGTGTCGGACTATGTGTTCACTGCCTGTTCGTCTATTTTGATCGAAATGTAAATGATTATGTTAACATAATTATATTGTACGAAAACACTTAGTTATATCTCAATTTACAAAAATGTTCATACTGACTTAATACAGGGACAACACCAGTTTTCACAAAAAGCAAAGATAAATTAAAAACAGTTACCAAAGCGTCATTATATTACGAATTTCAAATTCTATATAAATTGCTTATACATTTATTAATTTGGTTTATAGTATAGACCTTGTCAGCTCAAAACGGATTCCACGATCAACTAACATTAATTTTGTCTCTTAACGGAACTCTAAACTTATTGGAACATTTGTCATTATATTACGAATTTCAAATTCTATATAAATTGCTTATACATTTATTAATTTGGTTTATAGTATAGACCTTGTCAGCTCAAAACGGATTCCACGATCAACTAACATTAATTTTGTCTCTTAACGGAACTCTAAACTTATTGGAACATTTGAACATCCAAAAGCACTCTTATGATAATAAATAACAAGCATTAACCCTGTTTTCAATTAAAATCATAAACAAATAGCATGCAAACATCTATTTGTGTTATGTGTAGAGCTCATTCACCAAATACCTGAAATTAATTCGGAAACAATTTCAGACACGTTTTGCAGAGAACACGTGTATCGCTTTCTCGCGTGATAGTCATTTAAAATCTAATTGTGGAGAGACATTTCCATAATTGAAAAACATAGTAATATTGAAACTCTGGCAACATAATCAGGAGATAAATGCCACAATATCAAATCTTTCTTATCCACGAATTTCTCAGGGAACATAGAACATATTTAAACAAAGATGTCCTTTTTAACATTTGCATTTAGGCCACCCCAAATTGATCTGTTTGTCGTCGGATTTGCCGCACCTATTTTTTCAAAATGGAAACAAATATATATCTGTTTACCGCTCGCACTCATTTTTGTGTCCTTCTGTAACCATAGCGCATGTGTTTTTTTTTTAATTTGTGAGAAAAAAAACGCAATTACGTGGAAACGATTTTGACGCTGAATACGAATGCGAAATATAGTGTTTGGTAACCTTTTTAATCGATAACTGCAGACGCTCAAAAATTCGATCGAGACGACCAGAAAAAATGGCTTCCTGCGTGAACAGCTCATGGTTACAATATACTCAATGTTTTTTCCTATATAATTCTATGTTAAAGCGACAACTTTAAGCGAAAATAAATGCAACATTTTGCACATAGAGACCCCAATAATCATAGTTTTTCTTAAAGGGCATTCTAAGCTGAATCGATTTAAGCAATTAAAAAGATATGTCATGTTCAATCCAAAAAAGAGCTTGACACAAATCAAAATCGACTGTTTTTGCACCTTCTTTTTTCCGGCCGTTTTCTTGTGGATTGTAACCTTTTTCAGTGCCATTTTTTACTTAAATCTCTAAATTTATCATATTTCAGGGATTGAGTAGTGAACACCTGTGCATACCCTATCAATATCACCAAACGATTAAACCAGAACAACAGTCAAAAGAGTAAAACATGCTTTCGAGTAAAATATTATGTTTTTTTTTTAAGAGAGTATAGCCCTTCATGACTAAATTATTTAGTATATTGTAACCTATAAGACAACCTTTACTGTTAGAATTGCAAAAAAATAGGCACTTGTTGATGATTATTAACCTATTTTGAATGTGCATGCCAAATTTCAGATCGATCCTTCACGTAGAAATGCTTAAAATGCATTTTATAATAACGCATAATAAGCCATCTGGCTTTCGCTGACAGTGCTTTGATTTATAAAGGGCGTTCAAGAGCAAAAACCTTAACCTAAAGAATACAAATCAGTCAATATACTGGAATATTTCCACATGCTATGCCGAAGAAGACATACACGTTTATAAAAACGTGTTTATAGCTTCATACAGCACGGATTGGTGCGCTTTGAGATCATCAAGACGAGTTTCTGAACGTTTTTTTTTATATTTTATACTGAAAAGGCATGTTTTTCTTCAAAATTCGATTTGCTCGTTAAATTCGTGAAACAAAACGCAATTGTTTCATGAAAAATACAAAAAAGCATAATACACCGCACAAAAAATGGTGATTTTATGTAAATACTGCTCCTTTGTGACTCGGCCTGATTTGCGTTTAGGTCACAATATACTAAATGTTTTTCCTATATAATTCAATGTAAAAGCAACAACTTTTAGCGAAAATAAATGCAACATTTTGCACATAGAGACCCCTATAATCATACCTTTTCTTAAAGGGCATTCTAAGCTGAATCGATTTAAGCAATAAAAAAGATATGTCATGTTCAATCCAAAAAAGAGCTTGACACAAATCAAAATCGACTGTTTTTGCACCTTCTTTTTTCCGGCCGTTTTCTAGTGGATTGTAACCTTTTTCAGTGCCATTTTTTTACTTAAATATCTAACTTTATCCTATTTCAGGGATTAAGTAGTGAACACCTATGCTTACCCTGTCAATATCACCAAACGATTAAACCAGAACAACAGTCTAAGGAGTAAAACATGCTTTCAAGTAAAATATGATGTTTTTTTAGAGAGTATAGCCCTTCATGAATGAATTATTTAGTATATTGTAACCTCATGTTTCGCTGTCGTGACCGTTGTTACACATTGTGGTGAAAAGTTGCTGCAGCCAACCCTTATAAATAAAAACACATCTGCTACGTTCAGTGATATATTTGAATGTGTTTGTTCACGTTCGAACATGCAACTATCAGCAGAAACCGTTGAAGCATGTTCAGTTTCAAGCAACATCGGGAAACATGACGAACGATTTTTGTATGCATTTTCTTCATTAAATGGGCATATGGACGGTATTTCCCCATATGAAGGCAAATTTTTCCTATAACACAATTTTAAGTGAACAAAAAATAAACATAAAATCAATAAAGGCTGGTTCTTAAAGTGTCACAGGGATAATGTTTTATAGGTATTAAAATACATGGTTGAAATAACATGTTTAACAGCTAGATCCTTGTATTTCAGAAACATCAAATAAGTTCTTTGAAATGTATAAATTTATTTCATAAAAATACAAAACCGTACTAGCCATCGATTTGCCCCTTTTAAAATAAGGTAGCGACAGTGGATTATATACATGGCCTATGTCCGACTGTCTGTCATTATCATTTTGATGATTGTCCCTCTTCAAGTGCTATTGCAACATAGTATACCTTTCCACAGCTTGCAAAATGGTATACCTTTTCACAGCTTTTACTATTTAAAACTTCAAACAAATATAAGCAGCAGTAGGTAGACATGTGTCCCTCACTTAAATGATATGGTTATATTTTGTGGTCAAAGGTGATGTACAAGTTCCTTATTTAACTTAGAGTCTGTTGTGATGTTTTTAACTAGTCAAATAATACCCCCGATACACCGACTCCGTTCGGAGTACGTTCTGAAAAATTTGACTAAACTGGCTCGAACTGTCTTAGAACGGAGTAATCGTAGAAGTAACGTGTTACGAACTGTCTTCGAACTTTGTGGACGGCCTGAAACGGGGTTGAACGGGAGAGGTGTTTCCGAACTTTGAGCCTACTCAAAATTTTCTTCCGATCATCCCGTTCTACAATTAAACGTAGTAACAACGTTCTGGAAACGGAATGGACGTACTTAGAACGGATAGGTCGTACTAAGGTCGGGTTAGGAACGCGCCAGAACGTAGTGCGATCGGACCGAAATTACCTGTACGATGCCACACCGATTGAGTCCATTTCTAGTCCGTCCAATCCGTTCTCAGACAGATCGACCCCGTCCGCACTATGTCTCAAGTACGATCTTGTTTCGTGTAAATTAATATGAACTAAAAGATAATGTCTTACAACGATTGCAACACGTTCTATAAGTTGTCAGTAAGTTCTTAGTACGTTGTACTCGTTTTAAAGGGGCCGTCCAACAGATAAAGCGTCATATCGACGCGAAACGATATATTTTGGAAAGTACGAGGATTGCTTATATAGCTAAAAAATAAATCCTCTACAAACATGAGCGTGGATGGTCTAGTGGTCTAGGCGGGTAGCTTTTTACTCCAGGACTTCAGTAATCCAGGGGTCAGTGGTTCGAGCCCTGTTGAGGGTTACCTTTTTCCTTTTTTTAAATTGTTTTCTTGTTGTTTTTTTACTGGAGATTTTTAGTTCAGATGTTTTAATTTATCAATATAAATCATTTAATGACAAGCTTCAATACATGCCAAAATCTGTTGGACGGCCCCTTTAAGGAGTTCGCAGTAGGTAGCAAATACGTTGTACTCGTTCAATGCAATTGTTACAACGTTCAAACCGTAAATACAATACGTTCAGACAATCTGCATATACATAGAGGTCGTTGTCTCATTTGTGATATTAACATACTAAGAACGTAGTAGGACGGAGAAAGAACTGCCTTTATACGAGTTACCACTGCACAACGAATAAACAAGAACTGCGTTCGAACGTGATTTGAACTGGATAAAGACGGACTGGAAACGGGAAAGGACGGGATAGGAACGAGCTGTACGTAGCGCGAACTGTTTATGAACGTCATTCAATCATATTGTAGATTTTTTTCTGACCAAAACTACACGTTCAAGCAAGTTCACATCCCGTTCTGCATTTCCTTCAGAACGTGGTCGAACTGTCTAAGAACGTGCTTGGTGTATGAGCTCCATTATATGTAAAATACTTACGTTTTTTATTTATCTGTATATATAATTTCCGTTTTATGTTCTATGCCCAGTGCAATTGTGAAAGGAAACTTAATGCACTAGGCTGGAGATTAGGCACTAGGCTAAGTGCCATGAAGTTTATACATAATATATAAGCCAGCAGGTATCTCTCTCAACTGTTAATTTCATGACTTACTGCTATGATTAGCAGATTAAAATGTAACCACCTTTATAGTTTGATATTGCGTCGAATAAACATTTATTACATTTTCTCCTGATCAGCTGTTACCTTTGGAAGTATACAAAGATGAAACTAGCTTTAGACCTTATTTTAGTGCATTTTTATTTGAAAAGTATGTAACTCATAGATATAGTATTGCTTATTTGTACGTAGATTCTTTTCTTTGTATAAGAATTGATTTGAATGTAAAAAAAAACAGCTGTTTAAACCTGTATCCATTGTTAATGCAATATTTTTCTATCGAAATGGATTTTTTTTATTCTTCTCTCTTTGCCACTCGAAAATTTTCCTGTTTAAAAAAAAAATGTATTTTTTTTCCCTCGCCACTTCAACTTTCTTTTTTTTAAATCCGTAGACCAACAAATAAATTTGGAGTGGCCTAAGCAGAATAATATATTGATAAGGATTCAAAAACATCATATTCACGTGCACAGTATTATTTGATATACGAGCCCCAGGGGACTTCGAAATCATTCCTTAACCAGTCATAAACTTATACAATAATTTAAACACAATCCAGTACTGTTATCAATAGTGTGCGTGTCTACAATTTGTACTACTAATTTCCCCGCACCCTACCTGAACAAGACTGCGTTTAACAAATAATTTTACTGGTACAAGTGTGTTTTGACTCTCAAATAGCGAGCCGCCAACGCTTAATGACAGGTCGCATGGTATTTTACTTTTGTTGAATCACCAAAAGTATTGTGTTATGCCAACTATCTGACTGATGACAAATACGTATTCAATTGACCTTAGACGAAGGATTTGGGCGCTACATACCGTTTCCACTCAGTTGCGTGTTATTTCATTTAAATAAGATTGAAAAAGTGAAATATTAAGTATTGTAATTAGACAGTGCATGCTTTTTTTTAAATTACAATCTCTTCTGTACAATCTCAACTATTCCCATATTTGACTTCATGCTGCATGCAATACCGCCATTTGAGCATGGGATACATGCCGACTCCATTAGGCGAGCATTTCTTGAAATACATTTAAAAACCGCCGGGGCAATGACGAAATAAAAGGCCGGACTTAATTTCGGTCTGAACGTACGTACGGATCGACGGTCGCACGGACATGTGCATGGCCTTCTAATTTGTTTTTGTACAACACAATTTTACTGCAATTTCTCCAATTGTCCCGAATTGCATTTTGTATCGTCTTTTATTGCGTGTTGACGTGCTTGTGCAAATTTCCAACGACTAAGATTCAATGGATGCGTTTCCATTAATACCAAAACATTTGCATAGCAGCTTGGTGCAGCCATCGTCTTTAAAAACTTAAAGTATGTGTAGTGTCTTTGTTGGTACACGCATTTTGTTTTTACGTGTGTATGCATTCGTTCGAAGTGAATATATATTTATTTATATAGCAGAAGACAAACAACCAGGGCATATAAAAAACACAACCAGAAAAATGTGCATAACACTCACATGAAAAACAAGGCATTACCACAATTTAACACATCGTTTTACCGTTTTTTTCGATTTACGTCTTAGACAATGTGTGACATCAGAATCCATGGTCTGTCACAACCAATAGCGTGTTCAGCATCAATTGTATAGGACTGGGAGCATACATCTACATATTATCTACACAACTTAATAGCTATAAACCTCCTTCATCGTAGTAAGACTCTTACTTACGTTTTAACCAGACCAGCACTTATAGACATATACCAGCACGTACAGAAGAAAAGGCAAATGAAACATACGACTTGAGACAACGACTTCATAAATCGTAAAATTGATAGTATGTTATTTCATAGCTGTCTTTGCAGGCTTTGATCGCGTGTTTCCATGCATCAGTATTGGACGACTGTCACTAGCTAACCACATGTGCTAGCTCCAGACAAATAACTTCTTTAGCATAACTGTCATAGGACTAGATTTGTTTCCAAATTCAAGGAATCGTATTCACTCAAGAAGTAGACTTAAATCTAATAAGAAAGTCACTAAGAAAATAAACGCAGCGAACTCGCTTTGTGAAACGCAACATGACGGACAGATTTGGTTACGTTCCCAAGTACTAGATCCCACAAGCCTATTGGCCCGTTTAGTAACGATGGGAACCTCGCGCATGTTTGCGCTCAACACTCTCCAGTCTGATAACAAATCAAATGTAATCGGTGCTAAAAATATTTAACATTGTTTTCTTCTTTTTTTCAACTTGTCCCGTGTGATCAAAAGATGCATGCTGTTTGTAAAAAAATATCGCGAAAACTTTGTCAAACATATCCTAAATACCAATTACAATTTGCTTTCATGGACTGATATTTCCTTGTTAAACTGCAATATGCATTACCTAATTTTATGGCGCCCACAACAATATTCTGATATTCACTGAATCGATTTCATTATATAAGATGAACGTGTATTATGCTGATAACGTCTTGTTATTAACAATTTATTTCATTTAACATGTGCTTTTTTAATTTACTGGAAAAAAGTATTTTCCTGATTTAACAAAATTCACATTAAACGTTCTGTCGGCTTCATATTCTTGATTTCCTTTAACAAAATCTTTCTTAAAAATAAAACAAATATATATTCCCGATAAATCCAAATTTAATAATAACATATGTTATCAATTCAAGTTTTAACCCTTTGAGCGCTGGAACCAAATGTTAAAGGCCTTTGCAAACAGTTTGGATCCAGATGAGACGCCACAGAACGTGGCGTCTCATCAGGATCCAAACTGTTTGCTATTCTGATAGTATTCTTTGAAAAAAAATGAAGAAAATGCTGATTTTTAAAATTCAGCAGACGACATTTTAGCAGAAGACAAATATCCCAGCATGCAAAGGGTTAAACTTGTATATGTGAGCCTCACTCTGTGAAAAGGATGTTTAATGCATGTACATAAAGTGTCGTCCCAGATTAGCCTGTGCAGTCCGCAAAGGCTTATCGGGGACGACACTTTCCGCTTTAATTTTATTTTTCGTTTAAATAAAGTCTCTTACTGACACAAATCCACTTTAGGCGAGGCTCAAATGTAAACGCAGAAAACTCGTTCTGTAAAATGCAAATATGGCGTTGTGTTGAGGTTACGTGCCCAAGTAGGGAATCCCACGAGCCGTTTGGCCCGCTGAGTAATGAGGGGAAAACACGCACCTGTCTGGTTACTATGCAACTGTGATCGGTTCTTAGAAAACAGTTTGTTTCCCAATCGCCCTGTTTATTCAAAAGCTGCAGGGCGTTTGTCAGGAATGCCAGAAATACGGCCTATCTTCTGATCAGCTTTATGACATGCACTTGCGTGAACTGATATTTTCTGTTTTAAGAGAACCTAATATTCACCTTTTGTATGACAAAATATTATATCCGGTTTTTTACTTACTTATATTCATTGACTCGAATTCATTCCTTAACACAGCAGATTTACATCCATACTGATGCTAAAATCATAAAAGTTTCATTTAAATGCGTTGCATTTGTACTGATAAACATTTTACTGGACGCACGGTTTGTCTGTTTTCAAACGTCTCATTCTGTTTTTCCTTTTACAAAATCCTTCTTTAAAATTAAAAAAATAAACATATAATAATAATAATATATTCTGTCATTTCCGATACATAATAGCTCAAGTAACACAAATGTTATTAATTCAAATATTCGAATTTTCGCTATGTAAACCAAACCGTCTAGCTCTTTGAATTGCTAATATGGTAGTCTGATTTGGTTACGTTCGTGGGAATTCCCACGAGCCTTATGGGTCGCTGAGAAAAGACGGAACAAGCAATGCCAAGGTATTCAGTTCTGAGAAACAGTTTAGTTTTGAAATTGCTATTTTGCAAGTGTCCTGTGTATTCAAACGAAAATGAAATGTATCTCAAAATGGGCATGTATGTTAAATGCTTTTAGCGCTGGAACCGAATTTTAAAGGCCTTTGCAAACAGCTTGGATTAAGATGAGACGCCACAGAACGTGGCGTCTCATCAGGATCCAAACTGTTTGCTATTCTGATAGTATTCTTTGCAAAAAATGGAAGAAAATGCTAATTTTAGAAATTCAGCAGACGACATTCTAGCAGACGACAAATTTCCCAGCATGCAAAGGGTGAATACCAATGACTGTCAGTGATTAACTGAACACAGCCGATATGTACTGATTTACCTAATTGGATTGATTCCATCGACATATTCGTTATTTGATCGACTTTAAATACATGATATGCTGTGCGTGTACGTTAAAAGACGGTTACCCCAATTTCATTTACTGTTATGTGTTTCGTGTATACGTATGTCGTGTCTAGTAAATTTGTTTTTTGTCTCACTGTTTTGCAATCCGTGTATTGTCATAAATAAACGACCACATACTCTCTACTGCTGGGGCAGCTGTAGTTACACTTTGTTTATATTTGAATTTATTACATAATCTTTTTAGAAGTAGGATGTTGTCATAATTTGTGCCGAATATAAGTCGGTATTGAATTCTATGAATGACGTGTTAACCTGCTTTCAACAATTTAATACAAGAACTTGTTAAAGACCATATAACGCTAAAAATCAACGAATATTTCGTAAAATATTTCGTAAAATGAAGTTAACACATAAATAATCAGTGTTCGTTATAGCAATAGCCAAACAATCAACGCTAGATGTGGTCTGGTAACATAGATTTAACAAGATATAACATTCTCTTTTTTATTTGTTTGTGGTACAATATATTCCATTTTAATTTCCCGCAACGATATCTTGTCATACGACATACAAACCGTAAATTGTCGCATGAACATGTGCTGAATATATTGTACCACAAACAAATTAAAAAAGAGCATTTTGTATCTTGTTAAATCTATGTTAACAGAGCACATTTAGCGTTGAAATTTTAGCTATTGCTTAACCAAGCCCAACAACCCGATTGCATTTAGCGCAAAACAAGCGGTCTCTTTTTGTCCGTTCCGGAGACGCACATTCCAGGAGGGTAATTGCCCGCTTGTAAACGGCTGGATTACACGCACATGTTCGTGATTTGTGTGCACAGTTCTGCTTGTGCAATTGTCTTGGGTATTCGTGTGATGCAGACCGTTTGTTAGAAGTGTAAATGTGAAAATATGATTAATACTTATGACATTTCCTTGCAAAGACTGATGTTTCCTTGTTTGAACTGGAATATACTAATGTGATTGATAATCTCTCATTTGTTAGGCACGGATCACCACATACAGTTACTGGCCTACAAAAACACATATAAAATTGAATTTCTTTTTGTCAACTTTATATCTTAACTTTAAGGACATTTAATCAATCGAGTAATATTGAAGTAAATTCAATGGGAGCATGCTATTTACTTGCATTGATAGTATAATAAATTTCTCCCTTTACACAATCCAACTTATATGTTAACAATAAAATATATTCAGACATGTGTAATAAGTTAAATTCAAACTGTAGTGTGTGTTGTTAAAAGTTTCGTACATACATTTTAATAGTTTCAGTTTAAGTTTATTGGCAGAATCCGCAAATACGTGCCTTTGGCTAAATAATACACAAATAAACAGACATATGATCACACAAATGTAATACTGAACAAAAACATTTTACATAAATATATAACTAAATTAATACGTACATAACTAATAACTTAATAAATTGGTAAACATCGATATTTTTATCAAGAAGCTACACACTATCTAACTAGCAAGGTAATTATTTCTTTTTAACATAGCATTGTTGATAAATTAAAAAATATTTCTAAATTGTTTCGTTTTAGTACTGGACATCATTCATATATATATATATATATATATATATATA
>VMBQ01000010.1:43141-103106 GCA_007657795.1 Dreissena rostriformis | reverse complement strand
ATATATATATGAACTTGTTGATAGTGTCAAACGAGTTGTTATTTTTTTTACTTTACAAAGCAAACACCACCATAGTATATAAACAAATAGCCCATGGTGTGCTAATTTGCCAACAGTTGTAGATGCCCCCACTAAGTGTGTGTCAAACTGTTGTTTTGTTTCTGTTTGCTTGGATTTTTTTACCTTATTGTTCATTTTATGTCGGTCATTGCAAATAGTCCCGCTTCTCTCTACGCTGGTCTAAGCGGTTGTCTAAAGGTAGTGGACAGAAATTCCGTAAAATATGTTAAAGGCAGATTCCAATTACAAGTGTTTAACCGTTTGTAGATTGCATTAATAAGAGCTAAGTTATCAGTTCGACGCTAGCCACCAAAGCTTCTGACGAATATAAAGAAAGTGAAACACGTATGAAATTTCAAAATACTCATTGTTTTTGATTTTCACACACACTGGTTTTGAAAGGTTTGTGATTTTATACAAAATAAAAAAGACGGTTTCATATGATAACTAATTAGAATGATTATGTCGTGTTCATTAAAACGAGAATTCTTTGCGTTAATTGAATATAATGAACGATATAAATAATAATTACACGCCATTTCTGAGAAAACAACAAACATACCACCCACTATGGTTATTTACAAATACGACGCCAAACATAAGAAACGCGAAATTTACCACATGTGGTTTCTTTTATGTTTGGTTTCTTCAATATTTTTGTAATTATGCAATAAAAGAAAATTGTGACCATAAATATTTCATGTTGAATGAATTTACAACAAACTATTATGATTTGAAATTGTTCATTCCGGTTTACACGAAGCTTTCTCGGTAATTATTTTACAAAATAATTGTTTAGTTTTTGTATGTGCTTTTACCAAGCTCTTCTTCGCACATATTTGTATTTGCCATAATAATTATAGGTTATTAGACGTTTCACTGAACAATACGGTGATATATTTGGATGAGCACACAGTTTGAAGTCATATTGGACGAGCCGTTAGGCGAGTCCAATATTACTTCAAACTGTGTGCGAGTCCAAATATATCACGTATTGTACAGTTTAAACGTCTAATATGCTTTTTATTCTATATCCCTTTCTAAAGCTCTTTGTTTGATTTTAATGCTACATATGCATGTTTATTTACAGTAACATTAATACTAAAAAATCAATGAAAATTTCGTCAAGAATTTCGTAAAATAAAGTTACCCAATAAAAAATCAATGTTCCTTTTATAGCAAAAGCCAAAACTTCAATGTGATGTTTTCTGGTAACATGGATGTTTGTAGATATAAAATGCTTGTTTTTATTTTTTCGTGTCACCATTAATTCCATTTTAATGTCCCGCGACTATATCTATTCATACGACACAAGAACACTAAACTGGTACCATGTTAGTGTCCATGTGTCGTATGGATAGATATCAGTGTGGGGTTATAAACTGGAATTATTTGTGTACGTAAAAAATTAAAAACGTGCATTTTATATCTACAAACATCTATGTTACCAGAATAAATCTGACTTTGAAATTTTGGATATTGCTATAAGGAACATTGATGTTTCATTGGGTAACATTATTTTACTAAATACTTTACGAAATTTCCGTTGATTTTTGAGTATTAATGTTACTTTAATGCTTTCCGTTGGTTTATAGAGAAATATCAGTGAATTACAACTGATATATCACTGTTTCAAACAGGGAAAAATAACAGTGAAAATTATCGATATTTTTCACTGTTAAACTGTGAAATGACGTCATTTTTTTTTGACGGAATGACGTCATTATTCCATTTAAAATTCTCCATTTAAACTATTTTACAATGCAAATAAACGGTTAAAAAGCATAAAATAAAAAGAAAAAATATATTTTCTACGATCACTCGTGAATTAAAATCTATTATCCACCGAATCCAACAAATATCCTCGTTATTTGCAGCACGATAAGCGCCTTTGTGAATCGATTATTGTACAATCGGATACTTTTTCTCGGTAACGGCTTTTATCGTAAAAAAACAATTGCTTAGTGCACTTGTACTCAACTGTACAATATGGAAAAAAATACGGACTTTTTGGATCCAATACCGGAATATATTGGACGGTCACGTGGTACATATGAAGAAAGCCCATTGGATGAATTTATTGGATATAGAATAATTGTGTGTGTTTTGCTTCAGACAAATTGCAACATAAACCACAAAAAGAATTACTGTTTTATGAAATCACTTCTAGAAATAAAAATCGTCTCTCGTTTCAAGTCATTAACCTCTCAAACAGGAAACATGAGCCCGAACATTGTTTTCAAGATTGACAAATAAATATGAAATGATGGCAGAAAAACAGATGTCAATCACATTACGCGACACAACGGACAATCCCTGGGAACCGATTCCTTGTCATAAAGCCTGTCTGGTTTCCAATTACTAGCAGTTCTTTATTGAGTGTGACAGAAGTTGATTTTTTTTTTCAGACGAAATGCAAAACGAACCGCTTACTTAAGCATGCGTGTATGGTTAACATGTGTATTTTATCCTTTTTTCTTCATTTGAACAATGTCTAATATTTAAAAGACAATTTTCAACTTTGATAAAAATCTATATCCACACTTGATTATATAAGTCATATAATGTTACATTATCTCTCATAAACATTCTTGGTAAAGATGGAGTTAAAACCAAAGAAGGAGCAAAGAAAAAACAGTTGTCATGTCTTACCATATTTTATTAAACGACTAAAAGTTATTAGAAAGCGAGCTTTTGGCGAGCTTGCTCACGAATTTCCTGGACGAATTTAATAAATTAAAGCCCCATTTATACTAAAAAATCAACGGAAATTTCGTAAAGTATTTCGTAAAATAAAGGTACCCAATAAAAAAATCAATGTTCCTTATAGCAATAGCCAAAATTTCAACGCCAGATGTATTCTGGTAACATGGATGTTTGTAGATACAAAATGCTTGTTTTTAATTTTTCGTGTCACAATTAATTCCAATATAATTTCCCGCCCTGATATCTATTCATACGACAAACAAGCACTAAAATGGTACCATGTTAGTGTTCGTTTGTCGTATGAATAGGTATCGTCGCGGGAAATTAAAATGGAATTTTTTATAACATAAAAACGAGCAGTTTGTATCCACAATCATCCATGTTACCAGACCACATCTGGCGTTGAGATTTTGGCTATTGCTATAAGGAACACTGGTCTTTCATTGGGTAACTTTATTTTACGAAATATTGTACGAAATTTTCGTTGATTTTTTAGTATTAATGGGGCATTAAGGAATGAATGTTTCACGTTTTTTTTTTATCCGCGAACACAATTAATATTTACCTTAACGTTTTGGTAAAACCTGAAAATCTGTTTTATTGCTTCACGTCATTTGAAGTTTTAAAGTCATTTCAAAGTGTTAACAATGGATTTTCGTCAAGAAGGGTCTGTGCGGACTTCACAGGGTAATCTGGGAGGACATTTAACGCGCATGCATAAAACCCCCTTTCCACAGAGCGACGCTCAAATACATTTCTTAATATTTCTTAAAAGAAACATTTGGTCTTAGAACTCAGGTGTCTTCACATTTCAATTTAACTCAAAACTTAACTTGTCGATTATATTTACCAAAAAACACATAGGTACGAAAGTAATCATGGTTCGTAAAACGTTTGTTTTTAGTTTAATACGTGTAACAACAAACTTTTTTAATGCTGTAGTATGTGCGACACAAAAATCCGAAAGGAAAGGCTGCCGGACGAACAAGTAAACACATCAATATATCCCCCCCCCCCTTCTGTAAGGGGTTGTGGAGATAAAAACGGCCAAACAAACAACAACAAACACAAATATTTAAGTAATGTATTAATAATATCTTATTACGAGCGAAAGCATTTAGCGTTTCTTGCTCAATTTGCTACATATTCAAAAAATACGTAAATGTTGTAAATAATTGTAATAAACACCACGTTATAAACATCTAATTGTTCATGAAATCTTAACAAAATTGTGTTTATTTGATCTTTTGGCAACAACATCGTCTGCTTCACGGGAGATCAATTTTTGACGAGTTTGAAGCCGTGATTAAGCCGTGAATCGTTGTGTGACCGGGCCTTAAGATAGAATGCGATGGTTATAGTTTTAATTAATTCACTTAGCACATGTTTTTTTATGATAATTACAGCGTCTATTTACGAATCCAAGTTTAGAGTGTTGGTTTTCATCTTTAGGGTGCAGCAGAAGTAATTTAATTATAGATGCTATTTTCATATTATTTTGAGCCACAGTTTTAAAATTAAGTAAACACAAATAGATTTATTAGCTCTACTTATTTTCTTGCTTGCTCTATGTGTTCGCATGTCTCTACAAAGCGATACTGTTTTATAATCCGTGAAAACGAATACATAACTGTTCTGTTCTATTCCAGTATTCGTTAAAATAGTTTTGCTGTAATGGAATACAACTTTCGAGATATTTAAAAGAGCAAAAAGGAAATCTCAAAGTTGGAAACAGGTAATTTAACCGATTTAAATTTGTATCTCATATACTAGCAGATTAAAATGCAAATTACACTAGAGCGAAGTATTCGCAATATAAACTGCCTTTACAAAATCTTGAAGACAACTCAGAACCAAAGGAAAAAAAATGTTTCGATTTTACCAGTTGGTATTAATATTTGATATCCGAAGTATTGACCTTGTTTTTGTTGTGTTTGTTTTATTTGTTATGTGCGCGCATGTGTTTTCCTGCATTGAAAGGCTACTAAGCAGTGTAATTGTGGAAAACACTCAACGGAACGATATACCGATAGCTGTGGTTCAGACCTTAACGTGCGCACATGAATAAATCAAAGCGCTGAAGGCACTGAATTTGCTCGTTATTGCATAATCTTAGAAGCAACTCAGTTTTAGCTTATGTTAAAGCTTTTTATATCGCAAGTTTGAAATGAACACAACCCATTCAAATTTTAAAGAGTGGGTCTTAAAGCACAGGTCGAGATGTGTGTGACTCTTTATCCTCATATTTATGTTATAGAGATAACTTAGACAAAATAACAACAATATGTCTTTATTTTCACAATTGGTCGCTGCACTGGCAACCATCTTCAGAATTGTGGTTGCCTTGCTAAAGAATAACAAGCCCATAATCATGTACATGTTGTGATATGTGTATCTAATACTTTATCTATTTTCTTTAAATTATTGAGAAACAATTTTGCCCACATGACAGACTTTTAATGAAGCATTAAGCCCCGTTTTCCCTGAAAGCAGCCAATATGTACAGATTTCAATGATAAACTTATCAATGTCATCGCACAAGCTGATTTTAACACTAGACTTGCCAATATGTCCCACAAGCTATTAAACCTATTGTTTACATAATTACAGGCTGTCGTCTGCTGCAGTATACCAGTTAAGTATAAACAGAAACGCTTTAAGCATTTGTCGTCTGCTAAATTTGACTGGAGTTATCCACACAGGCAGTCATGGGTTACGGGCCCTACCGTAGCTAAGGCATACAGATTTGCAAAATTGCGTCTGCATTATTTGTGAGCTTCGCTCATAAATAAAAATAGTTCGGTTGTCACTTCTATGCCGGCGTACACACCATCTCCAATCCAAACAATCATTAAGCTGATCGCAATTCCCGTTTTGGCTTTGAAACGGAACATGTATATATAATTTCCCCGCGCTCCTCCCTGCCATAAAAAACTTGAATGTTGCATAACCATTGTTACTTTGTTTCGTTCAAATACATGTTCCATTCCCTTGGATGTTGCAAAGTCGTACTTTTATTTTTAGCGTTCAAATACATTACCATTCCCTTTTCGTCTGGTAGAGGTTTCTGATTAATTGAATACACCGTAACGACTATTTTCGATCACGGATTTAGTTACCATCCGATTCTGGAAAAAAGAATGCTTCTTTTTATGTTTCATCGAGTCTCAGAATTGTCACAATGCCTTTTTGTGAGCACGTGATACATAGACGACTGTGTGCTGTTGTCTTTACTTCGAAATTTGAATCATGAATGAAGTGACTTAATGTCAAGAACACTTTTTTTAAACGCATAAACAGAAGAGCGTTCTCGTACATGGTATTATAAATATGCAACACGACACTTTATTCTGAACCTGTGTTCGTAAATGGGTTTGAAACCAAATAGAAAACGCAAATCAGAACACGGTATTGACGCGTTACTGTCTTGCTAAAAATCAAGTTGTATAATAGGAAAGCTAATAAACAAATATCACCGCTAAATACGATGGTTGTAAAGCATTTGACATTTTATGTTTTGTTTAATGGAGAAACGCGTGGGTTGACTTGAAAACATGCTACACGTAACATTTAAAACGCATTGTAAAGAGAAGGACAACTTACGTTTAAAAAGATGAAACATGCAAAGGTCAATATACATTAAAGAGGCTATTTCACAGAATTTAAAATCAACCTAAGACATCATCTTAGAAAAAGACAATTTAAAGCGCTTGAACCATCTGATTTTACGTGTTTAAAGTTCGAACATAAATATAATATCTGACATACAATTCCAACAATTACAACACTGCTTCAAAGAAGGANCTGACCCGGCCCCACCCCAACCCCCATAACTTTTGACCCAGGGGTCAGATCAAAATTCCAAATAGTGCAGGGTCGCACATATGCTCATAGCTACCATGTGTGTAAGTTTCAAGGTTCTAGTGCTTATAGTGTAGGAGGAGATAGTGGCCAGGACGGACAGACAGACGGACGGACGGCGGAGATAACCACAATATCCCCACCTTTTTTCAAAAAGCGTGGGGATAATAAACAATAAGCCAAACAAATACGACGAAATTAAAAATGTTATCATGTGAAATGTGCGACATTAATAACGAATTGTGAATAATACAAAATCAATAATAAATTAAAAACATGAAACAATAACACGGAGCTACGGTTTTTATTATTCATGATGTTTCCGATATAGCTGAGGTATATAATGTCGCCATCGGGCATATTATTGTAAGATCTAAATGAAAATGTCAATTATAACGTAAAAAATAACTATACATGTATTAACGATTTGCGTAAAAGTAAAGATTGGCAATTATTGTGACCTCTTTTTCAGTAGTTGTGATACGTGACTTTTGTATTGTCCATTATTTCATTGTAAAAGTATTGTTATCTAAAAGCTATTCGTTGTAAAATATATCAAATGTTTTTCTATATGTATATATTGCATGCAAACTATGTACGGTGTGGAGATGGATGGCCTCGACTCTTACACACCTATTGACGAGGAAAATAAAGTTTCTTGACGGAAAACAAATTATAACGTAAACAAATAAAATACCAAATTACAGCAATTTTACCTGGTTTCTCCAGTTGACGTCTTGTACGAACTTAAATAAATCCCTTTGAGATCGCCAAAGATCTGACCTTGAAACTTCCGGATGTAGATCACGTGATCACCGACCGGAAGTGACGTTTTGAGTTCGATCACGTGTATTTCCTTGTCAAAGTCACCGAAGTGGCGGATGATTCCGACGCTTATTTTTCTCAGGTCCTTTTCGTTCGTGTAGTCTGACGGTTTATATATGTAAACCTCCTCTTCAAAAAGACGGAGCATATAAAATTTAACGTGAAAAATCACGTAACGAGTCTCTGACGTCACGTTGACAAACATTTTAACGCTTCCAGTATAGTTACCTTCGTCGACATAGATATCTAGGTCAAGGTTATAATGCTTGGGTATGATGTTTCTCGGCAGCCGAATATCTAATTCAGGATAAGTCGACACCTTCGGGGTCGTTTCAACAGAATTTGAGTCATCACTGAAAATGAAATGCGAACCGGTCGCGACGTGTTTGTCGTCTTCATCGTCGTCACGTTTAACTTCCGGTTCCGGTTCGGTTGCGCAGACGCAGTCCCGGAACGTATTCGAGTCGGCATTGAAGCTCAACGTGTTTTCCGGGGGTCGGACAATCCCAGGCCGCTGAAACACCACGAACGCTACGAGTAAGCCTACGAACGCGGTACTAGCCAGTACCGTTACAAACAGGTGGTTCCTTTTAAAGATACAGCCCTTCTCGCCTTCGGCGATCGCCACTATTGTGTCCCGCCCTTTTACGGAGCATGTTCCGGAAACCGAGCGCGACAGGGACGCTGCTGCGGCCACCACTTCCTCTTTGGAGAGCTTTCTGGGCGCATTGCTCACTTGAAGCCTGGTATTTACGTGATTCTGCATATTCAATACACGTTAATAGTTACTTTTAACCATAAAACATAACTTTAAAAAAAAACGTTACGTAACACAGCTCTTCGGCGTTGTCCGTGCTTACGCAAAAAAAGAAACTGCTATATAAAGTCTGAGCTTTAAAAAATCGCATAACCTTCTATTGAACTTATGAGTGTTTTGAAAAAGGCAAGAAAAGGTCACATCTGTCTGTTCTTAAATCGCATACGTCTGCATTTGTTGTGTAATAGAAAGAATGCGTTTTAAGATGTTCTGAAATGTCTTATTTAACAGTCGTTATTTGAAGTAAACTGAAATATAGTGTTACTTTTCAACGAATGGTATGTGGAAAAGCATTCAATGAAGCTTGGTGTAGTTTAAGAATCCTTTATCAAACGTTCATTATTCGAAAAATTGTGTACAATTATTAATTGTATGGTCGTTCAACAGTTGTTGCCGTTAATTTACGATAACTATAATTCTTACCAGCTTCATCATTAATATTGTGTTCATGAAAACCACTAGTTTATCTCATTCTCATATCCGCAAATATCTAGCTTTAAATAAACATGTTTTTAATACACATAACATATCACGTTTTTTCTCTACCAATCAAATGTTCTTTCTACATTTCCCATTTATTTCTTAATTCATCTACGTATAATTAAATTGTCCGCACAGTTTTCCTTTACACGTGATTTTACATCATACCCACTGTAGTTAAATGAAAATAGTGTTCAAGAAATATAATCATTGTTAGTAAGAAATCCAGTGGATAATAAAATAACAATACAACACGCACACTCTCCTAGTGTCGTCTGCTTTTCCGGGGGAAAAAACGACACCCTATAGTGCGTTATAATAAAGATGCTGATTATAGTGTAGCGTAGCCTAATATGACGGAGAGAGAACAATGCCATATCAATAATCATCTACGGAAAATGATGTCCAATTCGTTCCGGTTTATATACGCTCTTTAAAGGCGTATACCGAAGACACTTCGCATTATAGTGGAGTGTTCTCAGATTTGCTTCTCCTTTTTTTTTAAAGAAAAGGTGAAATGTAATTACTAACTAAAATAAAACTGTCCAAAAACCTTGAATAAGCATTCTATACTAGACAATTGAATACAATATATCTTCCCCGGGATCTGATATCGGGACCTGTAGGAAAAACGAGAACGCGCTACCACCGGACCAGTCCATCACATTTAGAAAAACAAACATATTAATTCTCTATACAGGACTATGTGTGCGTTTTGCTATTTGCTATATACCGAATATTCATCTTTTTTTTTTTTTTTTTTTTTTTTTTTATGNAGTACATTTTCATTTAATGTAAATCGTGCTAACATATATATTTGCTTTCGAAAATCTCCATGACTAGCTAGAATGATTTTTTTAATTATTATTTGTTGTTTAATGTTGTATTTATTTCAGCGAAACTACGCCCCTTAAAGTCACTCATATTTTGCTATATTTGTGGCAAATATATAATTCAAAATAAGTATCAGCACTCTATTAATTCAATATGTGTCTAACGATACGTTTCGTATTAACTATGCCTTGTTTACTGAGTTAAACACAATCATTTGATGGAATTCCGACCAACGTTCGTCGAAAAACCTGAAAAATGTCAACTTCTAAATAGTGCATATTATATTACATACTATGACATATTAACTATTAAGAGGGCCACATACATCGTTGTCAATACGTGAATATACAATATTAGATTGAAGATGAAGCGATTTTTTTTATTATTAATTAATTCTCAGATAGACAGACCGACGAATTAAAGACTTACTTACGTATTGAATGATTCAATCGAGAGGTTTTGCTTATACTTTACGGTCAATGATTGTTGATTGATTATCGATTGACTGAGATTGATTGAATATTGATTAAATAACTCAAATGTATGATTACAGATTAAGAAAAACTATATCTATATTCAGAATATTTGCCAACGACATATTATTGGAACGGGGTCGCTATTATAATATACTGAGCCAAGAAATTATCAGAAATAAATGTTATCAAAATATGAACGAAAACAAATATCATTTTCTTTGAACGTGTTCTATGTACGCAGAACTGAGGGCAACATCTATAAAAAATAATACTAAACATGACCATCGTTACACATATTCGCCAATATGTTATCTGCAATATCAAACAAATTTCTAATTAATCAAGCATTTTTTGTATATTTTGCAAATAAAACCACGAACAATTGATACATTTATGTTTAAATAGCTTCTTTCCAAAAATATATATACAGGTTTTCTGTAAACCTTGGAAGTTTTCAGTATGTATGAATATTTCCGTGCCGTCTTATCACTATATATTGTATTTTGTTGCTTTCAGCATACTTATTGATATTAAAACCTACCGTCTGATAAACCAACCGATCTTTATATAAAATCGAATGCCTTCCACTCGCTTAAAAAATAAATGGCGTGGGCTCAATACCCATATTAACGCTTTTTTTTAAATAAATGAACATCAAAGAATTTATATACGTGATAAAAAAAACACCACATCTTCACAGTATACATAACGGCGGCAAATTTTCTCCATCTAATTCAGTTAAGCACGGCCGCATGCTAATCAAGATGATATCGATCCACCTTTCAATCACATAGCTGTGAACTGTATTTCTCATGGTCGATTGATTCTATCGAGCTATCGATACGCGGCGGGTTATCATCAAAGCGTAACACGTTGGTAGCGAAATATTGACTATAATTTATTGGTTGTCACAAAAAGTTGCCTCCACTGTGTGCGCTAACTTGTCGTTGCCGGGTAATTTCAAGCTGGATATTTTTTTGGTCATAATTAGAAGATATTAACGGCGAAAAGGTAATACATTTAATTATTGTTGATAATACATTGTAGGTACATTTTTAGGTAATTGCAGTATAATGTGTAATTGTGTAAGTTACATATAAATATGAACTTAATTAAAAGATTTGTATTTTATGTACCAAGTCTTATGAACCTTCTCATGTCTTTTTTTTTTAACATAAAGTGCTTTTAAAGTAGACAGTTATAAATTGTCGAACATGACCCGAAACTACTTGTTGTTGGTAACTTGTTGTTGTTTTATATCCTCGATAATAAATATGCGTATTTATTTGTAAATATTAATAAGATATGCCAAAGGCTCGTTTTGCATTATAATTTCTTTTATAAGTTTGTTGCATATTATTCGAAAAGACATGTTTTTAAATAAATCAAAGCGTTACTGCTAATACTGTAGCATATAAACATCAGTTCTTAAAACGTCTGTTTAAACTAGGAATGATTTGAACACGTTTTCACAATTTTTATTTTTCAATTTAGTGAAATTCAAAAAATGTTTACTCGGCCGTAAATACACTATGCATAATATCTTATTTTTATTAATTTCCTCAGACATAATTTACATTGACCCTTCACAAATGCTGTGCATGACACATATTTCCTCTTTATAAAAAAACAAAACAATAACAAATACAACATTGATTTTTCCGACGTAAACATTGTTTTCATTCTCTGTTAAAGTAACATTAATACTCAAAAATCAACGGAAATTTCGTTAATTATTTCGTAAACTAAAGTTACCCAATAAAACATCAATGTTCCTTATAGCAAAAGCCAAAATTTCGAAACGAGATGTTTTCTAAACTGGTGCCATGTTAGTGTTCATGTGTCGTATCAATAGATATAGTCGCGGATAATTAAAGTGGAATTTTGTATGACAAAAAAAATAGTAAAAACGAGCATTTTGTATCTACAATCATCCATGTTACCAGACCACATCTGGCGTTGAGAATTTTGCTTTTTCTCTAAAGAGCACTGATTTTTAATTGGGTCACTTTATTTTACGAAATACTTTACGAAATTTTCGTTGATTTTTTAGTATTAATGTTACTTTAAGCACTATGGCACGTAACACCACTTATATTTTTTCATTTGTATATCATTACAAAAAAAGTTATAACGTCATTTTGTTGCTAGAAATATACATTTTAGCTTTTGATAAAACACTAAAACATGACAGCGTTCATTTCGCAATACGGCGCTGATAATAATTTATTCCAGCTACACATTATATTAGCCCATTTATGCCTAGTGGACTCTCCCATCCTTCTAAATTGGATCAATTTATTTCCAAAATTAGGGATGTCTAGTATATTTATTTCTATATTTAGACTATTTCTTACAGAAATTTCTTTAAGCAAACAGCGCAGACCCTGATAAGACGCCGCATCATGCGGCGTCTCATCTTGGTCTACGCTGTTTGCCAAGGCCTTTTATTTAGACGCTAGGCATAAATGGGTTAATTAATAATAAACAAAAAACAAACATAACCCCTGACACGTTTTACTAAACTTCCAGTCACCTTAAAAAAAATCAGCTTGCAGTTTCGTTACATGTATCGTATTATTTATAACCTTCATGGACCATGTCTCAGAATTATTGCTATGCGTATTAAATAGATATTGATATCCAGTTTTAATAACAATACATTTTATTGCTTCAACGGTATTGAGAATAACAAGAAACTCGAGCAATTCTATACATCATAAAAAAGGTGTATTGACAATTACAATGAAAAATATTGTATTTAATGTCATTTCATTATTCAAATCATAAACGAGAGCTTTCGACGATAGTTCAAATAAATCTGACTTAAACTAGATACATATTATGTCTCGTGACAATGTATGTGTCATGGTTTTATAAAAAAGAAGAACATACTAAACTTGTTCGCATGCTGCGAATACGTAGATGTATTGAACAAAACAAAAAAGGTATGTGTGGCGATCTGAGAAAACTGGGCAAATTGCATGTGCGTAAAGTGTCGTCCCAGATTGGCCTGTGCAGTTCGCACAGGCTTATCAGGGACAACACTTTCCACCTAAATTGGATTTTTGCTAAAAAGAAACTTTATTTAAACGAAAAATGTCATAAAAGCGGAAAGTGTCGTCCCTGATTAGCCTGTGCGGACTGCACAGGCTAATCTGGGATGACACGTTACGCACAAGCATTATGCCCAGTTTTCTCAGAACGCGACACGTATATACAATACGAAACAATACGGATATAACCCTAAATTGTCAGCATATCAACTATTCGTATTGGTATCGATAGTGGTGATAATTAGGATGCTGTTGTTGTTGATGATGATGATTGTGGTGATATGGTGACGATGACGATTATGATTTTGACGATGATGGTGGTGATAAAGTGCGATGAAGATTATGTTGATCCTGCTACTTCTTTGCTGCTGCTGCTGATGATGAATATGATGCAGATGATTATGTCGTTGTCGATGATAATGTTGATGATGAAAATGCACAATTGCTGGTGCTGCTGCTGCTGATAATGATGGAGATGATTATGTCCTTGTTGATAATGAATTTGATGATGATGAAAATGCAGATGATTATATAAACTAATCAACGTAAAGGTGATGATTATGCTGCTGACTGTAAAGATGGTGTTGATGATTTGCTGGTGCTATTCATGCTAATATAACTAAATTAGATAAGCCCATATAGTTATGTTCACTGGTATATTACATTACTTGAAAAAAGTTCATATTTTCAGTATATTCGGTAATAAAATTTGGCGTTGTGAAATCGCGAAACTAGGTATACAATTCACAACGCATGCACAATTTGCATTCCTGGTTTACCACGGTACGATGAATCATGTATTTTTGTATTTATTTAATTTTACTGGGTATGCATACCCAGTCAAAATAAATAATATACAAAAATAAAGTAAAATAAAAAAAACAGCTTTGTTCAAGTAATTTTGTATACCAGTCGTGATATTTTAATCAATATAAACTAATAATTGTAAAAAAAATACGGTATTTTAGAACTTTTCTTTTTTCGTCATTCGTGGTTTACAGTCCCTTTAAAGCTTAGTTACAAACATTGTTTATGTTTATATGATGTTGCGCATATGGTAAATGCGATTCGTATCTTTCCCATTGCATCGCCTTACATATTTTCCGATGTATTAATAATCTCTAATCAATATGTCACACTTGCATGCGAATACCCATTCATGGGAACTGGAAAATGAAGATCGCATCGGTAACGCCCGGGTTAATCGAACAGCATGCCTTAGTAACGCTCAAAACACGGCGATAAACAGTGATAAACAGTGATTTGAAATTTGCATAGAGTTGGCGGGCGGACTTGATGTGCTTTAGTGTTGGTATTTACGTCGGTTTATTTAGTTGGATACCCGTTTTTCCCCAGGTGTAAAGTAATTCATAGACAAATTATGCACACATCATTATAACCAAGAATGAAAATGCGTATTTTTTTTACTGATTATACATCACATTGAATCATCATGATCATAAGCAGCAGCAGCAGCAAAATCATCGGAAGCAACAACACCATCATGATTGCCTCAATAATCATCAATACCATAATTATAATAATCATCAGCAACAGCGGCAGCAGCAGCAGCAACAGCAGCAGCATCATTATCAACTACTCAACAACACCATCTTCTCAATCAGCAGCAGAGCAATTAAATCAGTATTATCAGCGTAATCATCATCGTGGCATTCTTCCAAATAATAATATTTATCCCCATCATAGTCGTCCTCCTCGTCTTAAATCGTTTCCCTCTCATCATCATCTCTCTTCTCCTATTATTCAACAGCTCACGATCATCATCACCGTCACCGCCATCATAATCATCATCATCGTCATCATCAACAGCAGCAGCAGAAGCAGCAGCAGCAGCAGCAGCATTACTGCAATCAGTAGCATAATCGGCAGCATCGTCATTGAATTCTTCAAAATATTAAAGCCCAATTTGTACTCAAAAATCAACGAAAATGTCTTATAATATTTCGTTAAATAAAGTTTCCCAATTAAAAATCAGTGTTCCTAATAGCAAAATCCAAAATCTCAACGCCAGATGTGTGCTGGTAACATGGATGTCAGTAGATACAAAATGCCCGTTTTTATTTTATTTTGACATAAAAAAAAAATCCTTTTTAATTTCCCGTGACGATATCTGTTCATACGACACAAGAACACTAAAATGGTACCATGTTAGTGTTCATGTGTCGTATGAATAGATATCAGTGCGGGGTTATAAAATGGAATTAATTGTGACACAAAAAAATAAAAACAAGCATTTTGTATCTACAAACCCCCATGTGACCAGAAAACATCCCGTTTTGAAATTTTGGCTTTTGCTATAAGGAACATTGATTTTGTATTGGCTAACTTTATTTTACGAAATACTTTACGAAATTTCCGTTGATTTTTGAGTATTAATGTTACTTTAATAATAACACACACACAATCACTATCATCATAACCACCTCCTTTATCATCATCATCATCATCATCATCATCATCATCATCATCATCATCATCATCATCGTCGTCGTCGTCGTCGTCGTGTTATCATCATCATAATCATCATCATCATCATGATTATCATCATTATCACAAACACCAGACAGATTCACATTTTATTGCATCTGTACGTTTTTTGTCGCCGTCAAAGCCATTACTTACAAACGAAATAGTTTTCCCTTAAGTAATGGCTATACACTTTTATTATAGCTATAAATGCACATTAAATATGTATTCGGATGTTGGTTATATTTTGAATGAAAAGGCGTAGACTCACAAACATTTTAGACAATATTAACTATTCCGTACATAAATGAAACGATCATTAGTGTGGTAAAGACTTAATTACACGTGTCTTCAAATGTCAGTTACTTTTCCTGAAAATTAAAAATGCGTGCAGAATAATTTCATACCGGTTTTCGCTAAAGTTTTCTCTCAATAATTCATTAATAATGTCAAGACAACTATCATTAGGCTATGACCACGCATAGATCATGACACTTTCCCCCACCACAATATTTTTTGTCGTTGCTGAGCACAATTTTTGATGACATCGTAATACAAATATATGTATGACATTTTAGTTTGTTTTCGCGCATTTTTTGTTTATGTTTTGTACTTAAGCATAAAATAAAAAGAATATGTGCTGCTGGAGAACTATTGTTTATGGTGGTGATCATGGCAGTAGTAGTAGCAGCAGCAGCGACAACATCAGCAATAGTAGAAGACATACTAGTAGTAGTGGCGGCTACGCCACCCGTGATATTTTTTTTTTCTATAACCGCTCGTGAAATAAAATTCGACCATTCACCGACATCGTTCACCGAAAATCATGTATACGTTAACCCATTTATGCCGAGTGGACTCTCCCATCCTTCTAAATTGGATCAATTTATTTCCAAAATTAGGGATGTCTGGTATATTTATTTCTATTTTTAGAATATTTCTCACATAAATTCCATTAAGCAAACAGCGTAGACCCTGATTAGACGCCGCATTTTGCGGCGTCTCATCTGGGTCTACGCTGTTTGCCAAGGCCTTTTTTTGTAGACGCTAAGCATAAATGGGTTAAACGTTATTAACAATGGTCACTATATTCATGAACATACACCTACACAAAGAATATTTTCTATATCGTACATGTACAGTCAGACGGCCTCTTAAAACGAATTTCTCGAAGAAGTTCATATGATCTTTGGCGCTTCAATTATCATCATATATTGAACGTTGCTTACTATTTCCACGGAACACGGACCGTATAAAATGGAACGCGAGACGGATAATAGTCACATTATCACGAATCGTGTTCCAAATAGCTCGCGTCTCAATTAAGGACCGTCGCATTACGATGCGCCCAGTGGAACGCTGTGGTCAAACGTCGGCGGTGGTATTTAATGAACTGGACATAACGAAAAGTACATTTTTCGAAAAGTACATCAATGTGAGCCATTGAAGATTGACACAAGATAAGTCCAATGTGTATAACGACGCTAATTTGTGTCGCGTTCTGACAAAACTGGGCATAATGCATGTGCGTAAAGTGTCGTCCCTGATTAGCCTGTGCGGACTGCTTTTGATGAGCGATTGTGAAAATTAAGTAGCAATAGTAGTTGTAGTAGTAGTACAGAAAAACAGTTATTTGTTTTAATACAAAACTTAACTCAAACGTGACAATATTTAGTAACAATTGGTATACGGAAAAACGGAAATAGGGGAAGAAAGAAAGACGATCATCTCTCATTTGATTAGGACACTGTATGAATCTTTATATTATATGGAAATTATTGACACAGTTTTAGGACACCACTAACGTGTCTGGACATTTTGCATTTATCAATTTGGTTATGACACGTTCTGATTTTGCATTGCATGTTTAAACGTACGTTGCCTATTTCCACTGTGCATATGATCACCGAATATTGCTTTAAAAGGAGTGCGTTACTTTTATTCCGAGTGGATGGACACTGTATACTTATCGTAAAAACACTGAACAGAACAGAACAGAACAGAATGGTTTATTCAGAATTAAGCATGGTAAGCTCATCGTCATTTAAATACATATACAATTACAGCATGAAGTAAATACAAAATATACAAAATATACATCATTTCAAAAAAGAAGATCAATTTACAATATAAGGAATAAATGTTTTCGTGTTTTCGTGAGAATGTTATTACACTTTTAACATTCTTCTTGACCAAATTTCATTGATGAAAAAAATAATTATTTCAATTATCAAATATAAGATATTTTTCTTATGTATAAATAAACAATTTTAGTTGTTTAGTTTTCTTGTTTTTAAAGAAAAAACATTAATATTAAGTCATATGAAGGACATATATAATCGCATAAATCCAACTTTATACTTTTATGTCTAAACTGGGGTATCGATCAAGTTGAGGTGGTGGAAAAGAAACCCTTTTAACAGAAGCTAAATGTGCAATACGTACATTACTTCATACTTAAATGAATTCAGATTCGTTACTAAGATCAACACGCAACCACTTTATTGAACTTGAACAGGGATCTAGTGGTAAGAAACTGGTCTAGGAATCGGAAGGTCCCTGATTTGAATCCCGCTAAGACCACTGGTTTTTTTCAGAGCAAACAAAAATCCCACGCTTGCGCTTCTCCACACTGAAGTTAAAATGTGTAGTTGTGAGAAAAATAAGCCAATGTGCCGTGGATGCATACTGCGCCGAGTGTAAACGAACGACATACATGTATATTCCAGCACGGACTCTAGATTCCGCGGACTCTAGATACACTCCGTGATTCCAGTGATCAGGGTGTGTGTGTGAATGGTTAATGTGAAAATCGACTGAAGATGTACCATCATCAATATCAGACTAGAAGCACAACCTTTACCTTAAAGTAACATTAATACTAAAACATCAACGGAAATTTCGTCAAGAATTTCGTAAAATAAAGTTACCCTATAAAAAATCAGTGTTCCTTACAACAAAAGGCAAAATTACGAAACGAGATTTTTTCTGGTAACATGGATGTCTGTAGATATAAAATGCTTGTTTTTAATTTTTCGTGCCACAATTAATTCCATTTTAATGTCCCGCGACTATATCAATTCATACGACACTCGAACACTAAAATGGTACCATATTAAGTGTTCGTGTGTCGTATGAATAGACATCAGTACGGGGTTATAAAATGGAATTAATTGCGACACAAAAAATTAAAAACAAGCATTTTATATCTACAAACATCCATGTTACCAGAAAACATCTCGTTTTGAAATTTTGGCTTTTGCTATAAGGAACATTGATTTTGTATTGGGTAACTTTATTTTGCGAAATACTTTACGAACTTTCCGTTGATTTTTTAGTATTAATGTGACTTTAACCAACAACTTTATCTGGACATACATGAATGTTAATAGGGCCGGAGATATTGATAAAAGAATAGCTCACTTTAAACATTTCAGAACTTGTTTTAAAGCCATAGAATGAAATAACAACATGTAACGGCACGTGAACGTTTTGTGTTTTTTATCTTTGAAACATTATATGATCTGACGCATACACCATAGCAATTACCAAAACGACAAATTATAATATTCCTCGCATTTAACTTTGGTTATTATTTATGTTATTGGCGTTCATGTCGGCCAGTTTCCTACTGTGTCTGATAATTTAGGTAAGTAAACGATGAAGACAAAGAAGGCTAGACGCCTTGTTTTAGCCAAAAACATGGTTCACGCTTGAATGCTTTGTTGGCTTCTACTGCTATTGCTTATGCTGCTGCGTCTTAGTTCGTTATTATTGTTGATGATGATTTTGTTGTTGTTGTTGATGATAATAATTGTGATACCGCGGCTCGTTGTTGTATTACCGATATCAATATTTTTGTAGTATATTGATCGGAAAATGTCCATTTGAAACAAATTCATTTCTTCAATTTCAAATTACAATATTTGTGGAGTGAGGCTTTAAATTGAATCATTATCCTTCGGATTATGGTGCTGTTCATTTTAGAAACGATTTCTGCATTATATAAGAATATTTTAACACGTTTTATAAACTTTACAAATGCATGATACTTTACCCAATAACGTTGCTATCAATTAAACAAGCTTGTGCATGACTTGACTTAAGTCATAAAAAATACCAAAAAAATCGCGTACATGAATTTACATTTATTCGATCAAATCATCCCACCCGCCGTGTCAATATAAACATGGAGATTGAGTCGTATTAATCAAAGGTTAAATGGTTAAATCAAGTTTTTAAACTTTAAACGCCTACACTTGTCAACACACTCAAGTAAATCAAACATTAGATAATACTTTTTTTTAAATATGGGTTTAAGTATCCGATAATACAATATGAAATCTGGTAGCCGAAATATCATATCATAAGAACGCTAACACAACTGCCGCTAATAAATGTATGTCATTTTATTTATAAGATGTGCCACTGTCCTTGTAACAAATGAATAATTTAGTCTCTGTCCGTTTTATAGTTTGTATATGTCCATTTAATTGAATAACCTTGCAGTTTGACAAGATGGGAAGCTACGCACGTGACACGAGGATCGAGGAGAAACAGGATCTGATCCACCTCAATAACAAGTAAGTGATACGTTTCGTACTATAAGTAGTTGCTACAAGTTTCGCATTTGAAGTAATTACTACGAGTGCCGTGCTACAAGTGTACGAAATACAAGAAATCGCACCATGTTCACTAACAATATGTGACTTCAACTTGTTCGCGTACACCAAGTAATTGCTTCGCATTCACGAATGAAAAGTAAGTTTTATAAGTTCCTCAACGACAAGTAGGTATTACAAATTCGCAAAACAGAAGTGTTACATGCTCACGACAGTGCTACGAATCCATGAACAACAAGTTTGTGCCTCACAATTACGAACGACGCGTAATTTCTACGAACAATCACTCGAACAAGAAGGTAGTGCCAAAGTTAACGAACAGCAAGTTAGTGTGACAATTAATGAATAATACATGAGTGCAACCAATTAAAAATATGAAAAAGTAAGTGCTTCACATTAACAAATAAAAGGTACATGTTGAAGATGCCGCAATTTTATAACCGGTTTACGTTACTGCTACAAGATCACGAATCATATGTACTCAATACAAGTTTACGAAAGACAAATACCAGTAAATGTTTATAAACGGGAAGGTCCTGGGTTCGTCTCCAACTCAGTGATTATATTTTAGCCTCGCTCTGTGAAAATGGGGCTTTATGCATGTGCGTAAAGTGTCGCCCCAGATTTGTCTGTGTAGTCTGTATAAGTGTTCGTTTAAAGAAAGTCTCTTATTAGCGAAAATCCAGTATGGGCGGAAAATGTCGTCTCTTATTAGCCTGTGCGGACTGCACCGGCTAATCTAGGACGACACTTTACGCACATGAATTAACACATTTTCCCAGAGCGAGGCTCATTTCTATCTCTTCCCAAGAAAAGGACTCACAGTTTTTAAAATCAAATGATTTTGATACATTCAAGTGAAAGCAATATAACTCCTCTGTGAGAAACTACTAAACTAATCAAACGACTATACGTGTCCTCAAATAGCAAGTTGTTAGCCAACGTGATCTTTATGTACCATGCATGATCCGTAACTAACCTCTTCATTCAATTGCAGAATGGTTGTTCTACAAAACAAAATCTTAAAGTTAATATGATACACTATATAGTCTGTTTTGATGACGAACACCATTCAATACCTGACATTTAATTGACATTAATTTAATCATTGTGGATCAGCCACATGTTACTTACCTCATATTTTCAATTTCAGCCCATCCTAACGTTAGTTGTATGACCACATTTTCGATTAATAAAATGACATCTTAGCATACAGGCAAATGGAAAGCAACGTACAAATGCTTACATGTATACAAGTCATGAAGTGATCTTACATTTGCAAATCTTCGTTCAATGCAATCTTTGATCAACACGGAGTACATCAAAAGCGCAATTAATCCTCAATATATGTCTACAATAACGTATGAACAAAATAAAACTACATATGTACAACACAAGTGCATATGTATAATCATATTTAATTAAATTTGCATAAACAAATGTTCTTATAAACTTGGTGTATAGTTTGTCATTTAGAGACGACGAAATCGGTATGTTGCTCATCACAAAATTGTATGCCGGCAATTTATTGCTGAAGTTGAGGCAATACGTACACATGTATATGCGTTTATATTTCCCATTCGTTCAGTGGAAAATGTGAGTATGGGCATGTACAGGACTGGTTATTTACCTCATAATTATCCAACACGCTCACACTGGGATCACCATGCTCAGTCAATGAACTGCTAGCTTACCACGTAATTTCCCATCAGGCTGGCGGACTACATGCGTCGAGTTCGGAGTCTTGGTGCGCGCGAACATAATTCCCATGGGAAAATGCTAAACTCCCATGGGAAGAACCAACTTTGATCATAGTTGTATAGTGAAACAAAATACATTTTTTATGCAAAAATAATCAAGTATTAATTAAAAATAAGACTTTATCGCATACTTTATCTCAAAGAAGCAAATCTTAAAGAACAAGAGTACTTAAGTATGCGAAGTATGCGAAGTTTCGGTTTCGCCGGTGGCCGTTTAGGATATATACTATAATTTTGGTAATAAAACAAAAATCATGATCAGGTCAGTTAATCAGGCTTCTAACCACGTTTTTTCCCACCAGACTTGCGGACTATATGCGGCGAGTTCGAAGTCTAGGCGCGAGCGGACAGAATTCCCAGCTATTCCTTGACACCCTGCGTTCAATCGAGGACGAGGTCCAGAAGCTGAAGAACCTGTACGAGTGCGAACTGGAGAAACTGAGGTAACACAGCCGTATGAATGGTACTTTTTGTTGATTTTTTCGTGTTTTTAATGCTGTTCAATGACGGAAGGTCGACAATAGCGTTGAATGGCTTTAAGCGAAACGCGTATAATAATCGAAATCGAAATTATTGTAAAATGTCGACGATATCGTTTTCTGAATTCCGCGTCGTAACTTCGCATTTGTGTAAAGTGTTAAGAAATATGCTTTGGGTTTATAATAGCATTTGAATTAAATATGGAATCATATTATCAAAACATTGTCGCCACTCTAATATATAAATGTTAAACAATATAACTTAAAAATATAATTACAAATTGTAGTACTCATTCTTGGGGCGCTCTTTAAATCTAAATCCCGTATTTTGTATTGCCCAGGCGGAAACTGGAGGAGGCGAACCGTCTTAAGAACGACGCCGTGTCCGATGCTGAAAAGAACCGCCGGGTGGCTGCAGATTTCGAGGACAGGTCAGTCGCTAGATATAACCGTGGTTTAGCGGTAGGATGCTGGTCTAGGAATCGGAAGGTCTCTGGTTCGAATCCCGCTTAGACCACGGGCTTTCCCTGAGCAAAACATGAATCCCACGCTTGCTCCTATCCACATAGGAGTATAAATGGGTACCCATGAGGGAAATAAGCCAATGTGTCGTGGCTGCATACTGCGCCAAATGTAAACGGACGACTTATATCCCAGTGATCGGGGGGTAAATGCCAAAGTCGATTGAAGATAAGTCTAGTATCATAATTAGACTTTAAACACATGCGTAAACATTTATAACAAAGTATCATCTAGAAACGATATAATAGGCATCGTGAAATCTACAGCGAGGTGCAAAACGTCATACAAATGTATGCGATGAAAATGGATTATCAACTCACACGGCATACGTCCTTGACAACTGTTCTAAATATTTCATAAAGGTTTAGCTGTGCGATGAATTAACCATGAAGTCACGTATAACCAGTTTTAAAACATGCATCATTATCCTTTTATGATCGCATTTGTTTATATTACGGTAAGTATTTCATCTACATTAACCAAACAATTCATGTATTTCCAGTTTGAAGAAATGCTTCATTTTCTTGCTATGATTCCATTGGCTTATTTAACGATTAGAATATCATCTATATTTACCAAACAATTAATGTATTCTCATCGTAAAGTCATGATATATTTTATTTCCATGGCCTCAAATGTTTATTCTAAAGATAAGTACAAAATCAGGTCAAGCATAAATTAAATGTTCTACATAATTGCAGGTTTCGCGCGGAAAAGGACAAGATATGTGTTCTGACGAAGGAACTGGAATGTCTCCAGCGGAAGGTCGGCGACCTCGAGAAGGAATTGACGGCCGCCCGCTCCTCTGCCGCTTCCCCGAAGGCTCAGCTGGCGGCAGCGGAGAGCGACCTGGCACGCGAGTGCGCCAAGAACAAAGACCTGGCCAGACAGTTAGTATTTTAACCGCAGATCGCAAATACCTTTAGAAATTAAACTCTGTATGAATCGTGTAAATACAATTGACACCTTACGTTGAAAGAAGGGCGACGTTGTGACAATATATTTTAAGCTATGGCACTTCGAAAATCTAATAAAAACGTAATTACCAGAATCATGTTTATCAACTTAACGAGAGCGAGTATAATATTTTTAATTTACATAGAACAGAACAGAACAGAATATAATTGTATTACACATACATTTAACAGTTTCTAATGTTTAACAAAACGATAATACAAAATACATAAATATAGTAATCAAATAACCAAATAATGTACTTTATAGCTTTGCTTAAAAATTATCAAACAATGACCAAACGGTTTTACTTACAGACTTGATGAGGAAATGGCGAAGAACAAGCAGCTGTGTGATCAGAACAAGGTTCTGCAACAAAAGCAGGGTTTCGGGGATAAAGTCCAAAACGAACAACTTCGAGATGCTCACAGTACGTTAAATTGTTCGTCATATATATGTGGCGTGTTATTAGAAAACTGGGGAAAATGCTTGTGCGTACACTTTCCGCCTTAACTGGATTTTCGCTAAGAAGAGACATCATTTAAACGAAAAATTCAATAAAAGCGGAAATTGTCGTCCCTGATTAGCCTGTGCGGACTGCACAGGCTAATCTGGGATGACAATTTACGCACAAGCATTATGCCCAGTTTTCTCAGAACACGACACATATCGCTTATTTGTACATGTTTTCTTTTTGATAATTGATGGTCTTTCTAAATACGAATAGCAGAATATGCGCGTTTAATCTACTTATAAACAACGCAAAAAGTAATATTGAAACTGAACACAGAATTGTGAAATCTATTTATTTACGGTAATAAACCACTTACAATATGCATAGTACATTTACATACACACAACAATGGCATAAAAATGCAATAGTGTACCAGGAGTCATGTGACGATAATGCAAGCCGAGGCTCTTAAGTTATGATAATAACTTAAAGTTAGGCAGGTAAATCAGTATCACAACAAGACTCCACCATTTCCCAAGAACGTTTATAACATTTTTATAAATGTTTTGTTGCATAACTGAAAAGGCTAGTTTGCAGTTACTTAGGAGACCATGAATTGAAGGGTTTACGATTGTGGGTGTACACAAATTGAAAAAAAGCGTTTTATTTAAAAAAAAAAACACAGGAATACTTTTCATATGTGTTACAAACTGATCACCATGAAAAGGTTTAACCTTAAAAAATTATAGCACTATCAATGTTTTAAATAGCAAAAAAGTATCATTATGTATTAATACTTGTATGACAACTCGGGTAAAATGTAGTCAGTACTAAAGTTGCAAACGTATTTATCAAATTATGCAATGATCGAAATATCAAATCTCTTTTTTATCGGTCAATGAACTCTAATATTTTCGTATAGGTTGCTCTTTTACCATTCAAACCAAATCATTGAGATTTAATGCACGCATCAGCAATTTAAATCGATGATACAAGGTATCGCCACTGAAATATATTTCAATGGCAGTTAGTCTTCAATAGGAAAAGAAAATGAAAAGAAAAAAACGTTAATAAAATGTGAAACTTTAAATTAACCACCTTTCATTTAGTCATTTTTAAATTTAAGTCTAAGTTGGCGAGTTAGACATCTAAACCTGGTGACCTTGAAGGTGTCGCCTATTGAGATTCAATTGGCCTTGTTTTAAGCGAGATTTTCTTAATAAACTCAAGGAATGGTCTAAACCTCAAATTAATACTGGTTATACCCTGCTCAAAATTGTAAGTTTGTGACTTTTTTCCTGTAGTGTTATAAACAAGAATAAACGCCTAATATACTTAGAGCCTTCACAGACAATGTATTTAGTTGATTATTTCCGAATACTTTTTTATTTTACAGATAAACTCGAGCAAGCCAAGCGTCTTATATGCGACTTGGAGAAGAAGAACAAAGATCTGGAGCGTCAGCTGACGTCACTTCCGGAAATGCTCGATCAGATGCGCAAGAAGACGGAGAAAGACTTGCTGGACTATCGTAAAGATTTGGAGGCTGCGAACGCCAAAAATGTAAATCAACATGTTTTTTTTCTTACTACATTATGCCGTATGACATTTGTAAAGGTTTAAATGTATTTCCTTATGTGGCATATCATCAATAATTTGGTGTTGCAAAAACTAGTACTTTTTACGATGGAATCCATTGAGATATACATGTATATAATAACGGTATAACATTTATGTTATTCAATTAAATGCGTTTTAAAATGTGTAGTAAATGGTATTAATTTGGCATGTTAATCTGCATGACGAGATAAGTACAATTATTATTTGAGTTTAAATCATTTAAATCGTATTTTGAAAATGCATGCGCTTCAAGAGAACACTTAGTAATTGTAGAAGTTAAAATTATTGATGTATAGACATAAATCATTATTGTTGTAAAAAGTCCAACCTCGAATCAGGGGAGACAACTATTGAATTACAAAAAAAAACTAACCACAATATTGGCCTCCCATTCTTTGATGAGGCAAACACAGGCAGTCATTAATTAATTTGTAGGGACCGTCTAAGATCCATTTTGACCTTTATTACTTGATATTTTAAATTTACTAATGTATTGTACTATTTATTCAAAACTTGCCTTATACAAAATAATTGCAATGCTGATTGTCATGTTTTAAACAGTTTTTGTTACTTAACGCTTTTAAGATTATTCGGGTACAGACATTTCATGTCATAGTACATTTCACCATCACGTTTCTTCAATTTAAATCTATCTTTGGGTCCCATTTGTGTCGTGTTATGAGAAAACTGGTCATAATGCTTGTGCGTAAATTGTCATCCCAGATTAGCCTGTGCAGTCCGCACAGGCTATCAGGGAGGACAATTTCCGCTTTTATGGAAATTTTCGTATAAATGATGTCTCTTCTTAGGGAAAATCCAGTTTAGGCGGAAAGTGTCGNAATGTGCCGTTTTATGAGAAAACTGGGCATAATGCTTGTGCGTAAATTGTCATCCCAGATTAGCCTGTGCAGTCCGCACAGGCTATCAGGGACGACAATTTCCGCTTTTATGGAATTTTTCGTATAAATGATGTCTCTTCTTAGCGAAAATCCAGTTAAGGTGGAAAGTGTCGTCCCTGATTAGCCTGTGCGAACTGCACAGGCTAATCTGGGACGACACTTCACGCACACATGCATTATGCCCAGTTTTCTCAGAACGCGACTAATTACAGAACGCGGCCATGCGGAAACAACTGGAGGAGCAAGAGAGACAACTCCAGTGCCTCAGGTCGGACAATTCGAAGCTCGAGGCGGAGAACGGGCGTCTAATGGGTCGCTTCCGGGAGCTGGAAGGACAGATCCGGGACCTCGAATCCCAGAAAGGTAGAGCTAAGACATATAACAGAAATGTCTGAAGTAAAATTAATCATTTATATTGAAATCTGAACAAACAAACTTGAATGTCGTTATTTTCTTTTAATTTTGTGTTTAACTCAATGTTTAGTGTTTATTCATTTTCAGCGTATTATTGAATGCTATTTTTTTCTATTATGTTGGATCAACGATCTGTTTATAGATCTAAACAGTTTTGAACTTTAAAAGAAATTATTTTAAGATTAAGTTAATAATAAATATTTCCAGTTCGATTGTCCCATATTGAATTAATAAGTTCATTTTTGTGTCAGTTTAAATTTTATATAAGTAATGCGATCAATGTGGTTTACATTGACAGAACTAGTCACATAATTATTGGTATCATGGAAATTCTGACGATTAATATGAGACCGGGAAATGTAAAAGATAATTCTATGCATGAAAAAAAGCGTAAGTATGATAATTAAATATGAGGATTTAAAAGAACAACATGTTTTTATTCTATTTTTCAAGCTTCTCTGGAACAGCAACTTGCGAATGAACGCAATCGCAGCTCACAGCGCATGTGCGAGCTAGAGCGGAAGTTGAAGGAGCTGCAGGACCAGTTGTTCCGGAACCTTCAAGACGTCACTTCCGGCAAGGAAGCCCAAGTGACGTTGAAACAGGAAATTGAGGTACGAGAAATTCTTCTTGTGTATGCTCTTGTATGGGTAAATATCCTACACGTCCGGAAACAGAAATTGGAATATCTTACAGACTTACACAGAAATCGGTCAGCGACAGGTGTTTTGTTTCAGAAGCTTTAAATATCAGTTCATAAACTGTTTTGGTTGTTACCTTTGTACCCACTTTGATATGGGCGGTTTTTAAATTTGTTATATTTTATGCAAAGCAGTGCTATTTTCTACATAGTTCAAAATGTAAAATACATGAACGTTTTTTTAAATCGTCACGTGGTGTGTAATGGTGGAGGGGATTTAAATCGAGCTATGCTCAAAGTCAGTCAAATCACTGTGGGGAGTATCTAGGATTATTTATAGTTTCGGCCGTTTGCACCCTCGTTCGTATGTACGTCTCGACGTCCATATTTCGTTACTATGTGTTTAACTCGTTAATGCTTAACAACGTAGTGTTTATGTATATTACCTATATATTTACTGGCAGACATATCGGATATTGCTGGAGGAAGAGGACTGTCGCCTGCGCAATGAGACCGGAAGTCGCCCTGCTTCGCGGGCCGGATGTGGTCGATCGCCACCGCCTAGCCCCATAAAGTACGCCACTCTGTATTTTGAATGATGTCCGATCATTTTTAATGCAGAGATCATTTAGAAATTATCATACTTGTACGCAAATCATTCTCCAAAGCTTTGTAACGAACTGCTATGTTGATGAAAATATATTAAATGGTAACAATGATTTAATCTATAATAATATATAATTATTATGTAATTTGGAAACAAAATTAAACGGTTGTAGATCTCCACTTTTTGTGGAAAAAAACCATCTTGTCCCTAGTTAGAAGCAACGCTGACCCATTTTTATCCACAAATGGTAGTTACATTAAAATAAAAACGTTCGATATTCTATGTGATATTAATTTTGAAAGGCGTTTAAATGTGTAAACTTTGTTTGATACAACATATAAGTGTATATTTTTTCCTCCAAATAAATCCCGTGTCGGTGTTAGTCGTAATTGGCGTTATAACAATGCCAAAACATATTATATCTCAGGTGCACCAAGCCTGCCACGCCCACCAAGGCCCGAGGGCCAGGATTGTACAAGGCCGGAAACGACCCTCGCACTGAGTACCAGTTTGCGTACAGCAGTAAGTAAATATTTTAAGATTAAAATACCGTTATAATTTGTCAGAAAGTTACGCAAGGACGAACGATCAAGAAAATGACATCAGTATGAAAATGGTATTTTCCAAAATAGTTTTATCAAATAATGCAGAAATGACTAGACACAGAACAAATACATAATTATTGATAGAGATTATGTGTGTGCATTTAGACTAGGCTTCTTTTGACCATGATAACAGTAGACTTGATGGAATGTGGATAACGATGATGATCATACGTAAATTGTTGTGGTCACACATTAAATTTGACGTCATCATTACAGAACCAAGCTGGGCTCGTGCCAAGACCAGCGCAGACGGGTTGCCTCAATTTCAGTCAGGTACACTAATATTTAGATATTATATATTTTTGTTTTGCTATTTATACTGCTAAACTTGTTTCACTTTTTGTATATCAAGTACTAATATCTATTTTGCTATTCAAATTATAGTTCACGATACTTTTATCAAGCGGATATATATCATGTCAACATTTTCTTAACTAGCTCTAAAACCAACGAGTCAAGTTTAATAATAATATGATTACACTGTTTTTATACTATATTTTAATGAGCAAGTCAATGAATTTAATGAAATTCATAACATAACCATATAATTATCAGTGCTAAGCAATTACCGATACGTTTACTGGTACTTGGCGCAGAAAGAAAAGTCTTCTATGTGCACTGTGAACTAATCTGTACAGAATAGCGGAGATTTCCGAACAGTTTACATGTCTTTGATAAAAGAACTAGTTTTGGACTTTACACACAACAGCAATTTGCACGTTAATACAACTTTTAGTTTCCTTGATCGTTTGGTACGCGAAGTAGGTAAAATGTCCAATGTATTTGTCTGTCATGTATTTCAGGAAACTCCAAGCTGTACATGTCGTCCGGGGATGGCAAACTGATCAGCACAGGGGTAGGCAACTTTGATACAAATATGTAATGGTTGAACATATACACTGTATATCTAACTCAGCTAGTAAACTCGTCAACTTCAATAGGGATCGAACCCGGGATCTCCCGTGTCCAAGGCAGACGCTTTATCGCGTCGTATTAAAACAAGCTCAACTAGCGAGGCAGTATAAGTATTTCACATACCTCGCCTAGCTACATATAGTTATTTATAAATCATATGTTAGCCTCGCTCTGTGAAAAGGGGGTAAAATGCATGTGTGTAAAGTGTCGTCTCATATTAGCCTTAACTGGATTTTCGTCAAAAACAGTCTTCCTTTAAACGAAAAATACAAAACAAGCAGAAAGTGTTGTCCCTGATAAGCCTGTGCGGGCTCCACAGGCTAATCTGGGGCGACACTTTACGCACATGCATTAAACCCCCTTTTCACAGAGCGAGACTCATATCAACATATTTATTAGACAGAATGCGAGATTTACGGAAGGCGTTAACATCGGGAAATCAGGACTTCATGCCTGACAAAATGAGTCGTGTTCTCAGAAAACTGGGCATAATTCTTGTGCGTAAATTGTCATCCCAGATTAGCCTGTGCAGTCCGCACAGGCTAATCAGGGACGACAATTTCCGATTTTATGAAATTTTTCGTTTAAATGATGTCTCTTCTTAGCGAAAATCCAGTTATGGCGGAAAGTGTCGTCCCGGAATAGCCTGTGCGGACTGCACAGGCTAATCTGGGACGACACTTTCCGCACATGCATTATGTCCAGTTGTCTCAGAACGCGACACAAAATGTAGATGTTTAATGGGCGCCTCGCATGTTTTTCCGTTGCGACTAGCAACATTTATATTCTATACAATATTAAGCATTTGTCTTCATCACAATATCAGAATCTTTATAATAATACTGTAGTATTATTATAAAGATTCTGATATTGTGATGAAGACAAATGTGCAGTCCGCACAGGCTAATCAGGGACGACAATTTCCGTCTAAATTGGATTTTTGCTAAGAAGAGACTTCATTTAAACGAAAAATGTCATAAAAGCGTAAATGGTCGTCCCTGATTAGCCTGTGCGGACCGCACAGGCTAATTTGGGATGACAATTAACGCACAAGCATTTTGCCCACAATTCTCATGACACGCCACATTTGTGTGTATGTGTCGTTTGAACTTATCTGAACAAAATTGTGAGCGATTCTAAAATGTCTTTTGTACATGTGTAATACTGGACTGTTCACAATTATCATTTGCAATTGTAATATACTCTTATTCCGCTTATGTTCTGGTACCACTTTTTCTGATTGTTAAACTGATTTATTATTATTATTATTTATTGTTTATTTAACAGCATGGTCATGTGCGACAGAGCCTTCCGCGTGTTTATTAATATAATCCACGTGCTCCTGTTCGACTCTTTCCGGTGATGTCACGGAAATATACGAAGATTGTAGTAAAAACATATATTTGAGAAAATTCAACGTGCCCCTATCTATTGTGATATAAACTGCATTTCTACTATTATTAATAATGTATAGAATCTATTTTACGTCCATTAAGATTGTTATAATATATTACATATTTACAATTTATTCTTATTATCATACTGCTGCTGTTGGTTATTATATTTTAGATATGTATTTTTTTCCTCATTGCTTTGTAGAAATAAATTGAAAATCTCCTCTCTGTTTTAGGGTACATATTCGGTAAATATGACATTGTTTTTCAAAAAGTGGTATGTTTACGAGCCAAAACCAAAAGCGTCGGGAAAGAATCACATTTGCTGAAACGTTTCTTCGCATAAAATAACACATGAAATAATAGGAGTCATACTGCATTTCTTTTTTATGTCACTACGTTCAGGGGATATACATGATAACTTATGTGCGTTCGTCCGCCCGTTGGCCGACCGTCGGTTGTCAACTTCATTTTACCATTAATGTGTCGTGTTCTGAGAAATCTGGGCATAATGCATGTGCGTAAATTGTCATCCCAGATAAGCNATTTTGCCCGCAGAATGGCCGCATTTAGCGCCGCAGATATGGCCACAGTGACCGCAGAATAGTGATGTCCCCATAAAATGACGACTTTCGAATTTCTTATTGGGGACTTAATTCCTATAGGGAGGGGGGAATGCTATTACCTTGCCTGTTGTTTTAAAACGAATCTCAATTAGTACACTAATTCATTGTTTATTCTTTTATTAAACATAACATCATGTTATTTTTAACTAATTCACCATATTAAAAGGATAACATTCATTCAAGTATTTGACCCTTAATGTAGTAAATTCAATCTTATGCAAAATCTAATCATCCGATTGTATTGGTCTATACGTTATCTTGTTGCTTATTCATTCCTCTTTCAAAAAAATATAACTTTTAGTATATTCCCGTTGTTATTCATAGATTTATAGCGAGTTAAACACAAAAAAATATACATTTTATGTTTTACCACCGCGCGTTTTACCGTGTCGTAACTATCGATCTTTTATAATAAGCGTACAGCGAAGCGCCGAGGTCATACATTTTGATGTACCCACTCACGTCTTTTGTTAAATTTAAGTTTCATTTCTCGGCCGATTTTGATAAATTATATATCATTAGAAAGCTTACGCTACGTTGTTTTCAGATATATAAATATATATTAAGTTTTATTTCTGATTTGGGCAGCCCGGCGAGTAATAACTTTAACTTTTGCAAATACCATACCGTTTTGGAGTTTTAGAATCTAGATTTACGGTTGACATGTTCGTACTTTATACCGATTTGAAGTGTTTATATTTCGAGTTTATTTTTAAAAAAATTACATCTTGCTTAGGAGAATAGAATTATGTATACGATAGAAAAAAAAATGGTTTAAACATGAAATTAAGTACGGAATGAAGGCGGAAGAAAGTAGCGCGCGGTCCTAACGAACCGAACTGATGCAACGGTCTTGGCGATTAAAATAATTTTGCTTTTGTTTAGATACCGGCCATTGAATTTACTTTGCCATGATTATTATATTTTTTTATGGAATATATTGAAATATTTTGTTCACGAGACATATCAATAAAGCTAATTATTAATGAAGCTTAATAAATTTACGATTTCGGCTCTTGTTTAGAACACAGAAAGGGTGTTAATTTTATGACGAGACCGCGTATATAGCGGACCCTCTTGATATTTTTCGGCTTTGCATACTTCAAATAAAATGGGTGTCAAAAACATTCATCGTTTGTTGCTTATTATCAACGAGGTAATAATTAAAATTATATGAAAGGTTATTTACCTTAAATTATCAATAAATTAAAATTATTTAAAGATTCTTGAAAATCACGGTCGGTGTTCATTTCGTATTTTGACATCAGTGCATCATGTCCAACTATTCAAAATCGGATTTTTTCACATTTATACATTTTTTTTTTGTAGAAAATTTCACTGATTTTCTTTAAATTGGAAAAAGCTACAAATCGACAAATTTTACTTTATTTTTTTTATTTTTACTGGATATGTATACCAGGTAACTACCAGTTAACTATAAATAACGCAAGTAGATTGATCATCATCGTCATGTGGTAAACCCAGGAATGCAAATTGTGCATGCGTAGTGAATTGTATATATTTTATATATAAAATGATCAATCTACTTGCGTTATTTATAGTGTGTATATCGTTATGTCACCTATTTTCGCGATGTACTTTCGATTTCACATCGCGAAATTTTATTACCGAATATACTGAAAATATGAACTTTTTTCAAGTAATGTAATATACCAGTCGTGATATTTTAATCAATATAAACTAATAATTGTAAAAAATACGGTATTTTAGAACTTGTCTTTTTTCGTCATTCGTGGTTTACAGTCCCTCATAAACCGAAAGTTAAGTGTTCAACATATCAATCTGCTTAGTTACTAGAGAAATCTGTTCATTTTTAAAATCACAGATGTAATTTGTTTTTATTGTCATTAATCATTAGATCATATATGTACAAAAAACTTAATATAAAGTACCGTTGAATTTACATTTCCGGAACCAATCGTTGTTATTTCAACCCGGATATAAATCCAATAATATTATTACACTTCCGCGAGTATTTTAACAAGTAGATCTATGCATGCGCTGCTGATATTCACAATACTCATACGTGTCTACTCGAGAACGAACAATTGTAGAAACAATGAAACTCCAGAAACATCAGGAAGGATATTGTTGTTACCAAATACACACATATATTAGCACTAGTTGCAATAATTCAACTCTCAGCTTTATAACCCAAGGGGTTGTTGAGAAATAAAATAAGAACAAAAACACTCATCTAACCATGAAAAAGAACGCCTTTATATGTCCAGTAGCATGAACAAAACATTCCATTTCCGTTTAATGTATGACAGGCATGTGATCCATGCTTTGTCGTTTGTTTATATCATATAACAAAAAGATCAGGCAGTAACCTGTTATTCTCTATAGCTCAACCGTTTCGCTACAAAGAACGTTATTTGAAAATGTTTAAGCTCGTGTACTATGCGTAGATCCGGCGGTCGGGTGACTCGAAAACTGGAAAATATATGCTCATATAGACTCTACTCATCAGACATATCGACTTTGTTTCACATTTATCCTTCACATTTATACAAAATCATAATCATATTCAAGAGTGATAAGAAAATGTTTCGGTAATTCGTTTTTAATTTAAGTACATAGATTTTGTTTTATTTATTGCCTGCTTACTATAACAGTATTCCATTTTTGATTCACTTAAAAGAGTGTGTTATATCTGGAAAAAAGTGTCCAGTAATCGGGAATGAAAGTGCCATTGTCATTGAGATGATCGGTAAACGAAGTGCCCATGAAAAATTTGCAAGCGATTCTTATAACATTTGAATTTCCTCAAATACGTTAGTAAACTAAAATGTAACATGCTGTAACATTAATGGACATATTGATCTTTTATTTCGAATAGTTATAACGTTCTTGTTTTATTTCCAAGTATGTTTATTTTGTTAAAATATGTTCTGATCATCCAATTCATGCTGATTATCGATGGAATTTTATCGCTTTTTGTTATAATTCACCGTTTTTCCGCGAATTTCCTTCTTCGCAATACGAAGTGCTATACCATTAATCACCCAAACAATGTTCCGTGTCTGAAAACCAAATGCACAGAACATACATGCAGAAAAGCTGAATAATTCACCTCTCGCGCGTGGCTTTTGTTGTTCTCGGTCATCGAAGTGCTATCCGTCATCAAAGTATGCGCATACCCGGCGGGCGATAGATAAAGTTAGTGCAATTAAACCTGTTTGCTGAAGTTTTTGGATAGCTTTTTATACTTGTGTTTTCGTAATTGTAAAGTAATAATGTATCGTATACTTTTTTTTATTATATTTTAAAGAAACGTTAAAGCAACGTTTGTTAATCAAAAACCGTGGCGGTGATATTGTTGGATGTGCGTTTTGTTCAAGTACTAGAAATGAAAGTAAATATCGCTCCATATGATGCGGAAACGCTGAGCAGAAAGAACAAAGCGTGAATGAGATGCAAACCTATTTTGCGAATGTACCACTTGGACAATTTCCAGGTCATGTGAGAGCATTGCACTTCAAAAAAAAAATGACCAATGACTGTCACAAGATAACCTGATTTAAACGTTTACAATCTAGAACTCCGGATCCAGTCAATTGGCAATGGATGCAATGTCCTGCGATTATGACTCAAAATAAGTGGAGCACTTATAAATACTTCGCTTGGAGTGATTTTTCGGTAAAACATATGTATTCAGTAGTGATTTTAACTAAGTGTGCTTTCGATGTAAAACTCACCGCCTTCGCATTTGATCCTAATAATCACTTTGGGAGATGAATTGCCCATAAAACAGCCATTTGTCATTATTTATCATGTTTGAATCTGACCAGTTTCAATTTCCGGGATCCGGCATATAAATTTCCCGTCCGAAGAATACCCCTTTTACAATCATCTCTGTTTGCACCATCATAATTCTACTGGTTCACAGAATGATTGGTGTCAGTACAAACCGCGAGATAATGCCCGATTCAAACATTATTTAAAGCCCCTATAACGCTCAAAATCAATGAATATTTTGTACAATATTTCGTAAAATAAAGTTGAAACATAAACAATCAGTGTTCATTATAGCAATAACCAAAATTTCAATGCAATATGTGCTCTAGTAACAAAGATTTAACAAGATGCAACATGCCCTTTTTTATTTTTACACTCGTTCATGTACCAATTTAGTGTTCGTGTGTCGTGTGAATAGATATCGTTGAGGGAAATTAAAATGGAATATATTGTGCCACAAAAAGAGCATTTTATATCGTGTTAAATCTATGTTACCAGACCATGTTTTGTTTGATGTTGATGTTGTTGTTCAAAATAGTATTTATATAGTAATGCGTGTTCAAAGATTGTAAATATTTTGTTCGATTAAATGTTTGTTCATGTATAGCCATTTTGAAAAAAGTGAGCTACCCGGTAAGCAAATCCCACTAAAATATTAGAAGTCGTGGCCTCGTAAGTTACCTGTCGTTCGTTTATTTGACAATTATACAGCCAGATGTTGCGAACGATGAGGTATAGGCCTTTATTTGTAAACACGTGATTGCAATAACTGCGCAGTAACACGTGAACTTCTATGCAAAGTGCGCTGAGGTGGTCATCGCTTTTAGGAATTACTTCATACATGTAGTTGACCACAAATACCAACCTCGATATGATAACGCACAAACGGCGGATCTGTGGGGCATTGAAAGAGCACACTGGCTTGTGAATATTTTAAAAGCACAGTATTGTTCGAAACCAATTTGACCGAAGATCTTCTTGTGATTTCAGAATGGGTTTTGTTATGAAATAAAGTAGTACAAGGAATATCAGTCAATATAAACGGGATAGATCTTCTATATACGACGTCTTTGATTATCTCTCGTATGAAAAAAAAAAACTGNCGGAGAATGTCTATCTTGGTTTGTCGTCTGACAGATCTTACGATAACAGGCCGATTCGTATTGGGTTTATATTTTCCAAGCCTGTGGGCTATGTCTATATCACTGGGGTGAATGGAGATACCCAGGTGTGCATTTACGAGTGAGATGACTTTATTTGTCACCGCCACCGATGATTGGCGGTCCTGATCTTCTGAAACACCGGCAATTCTAACGTTATTTCGCCGACTATATTGCTCGGTGTTATTTGCAAACTCTTCGTGATTTATTGAGTCACCGGCTTTCTTGTTTTCTAGGTTTGAATTTTGTTGTTTGAGATCTTCAATTTGTTTGGTTTTTGTTGCGTGTTCCTGTTTAAGTAATTCAATTTCCCGCTTTTGTTCAAAAACGTCGCTTTCAAGAATTTCAATGCGACGAATGACGTTTCCAAGAAGCTTTTCTTTTAATTGTTCAACTGTTTCCTTAATCATGTCTTTTATGAAGGTTGAGTCGTCTTTTGTGAGAACGCGGGATAATTTGTCGCTTTTTTCATCAAGGCGTTTTTCAATAGTTTTTTCACTTGAATTGCTAGTTTCATGTTGGGTATTTGTTACAAATGTGGTCATTGTTTTCTGCTTTTTCGATCCTGGTTTTGATTTGCTTTTTGAATTTTTAGCATGACTGTTATTTTTGCTTGTAGTTTCACTTTTCTCAAACACTGACGTTTCTAGCAAGCTTGTGTTTGTAGACGTTTCGCTTGCAGTAGACGAAAGCGTCCGCTTTCCTGCGTTCATTTTCAATTACTTGAGCGTCTTTAAATGAGAGAAAAGTAGGCTTATATTTATGATTAACGGTAAATGTCGCTGTTTATACAAGTTTGATTGCAGGGTAAATTTCACAAATATTGCATCTTCATGCGTGACGATTAATCAGCCAGGTAGAGCGTGACGGATGAACGGTACTGTCTAACCCGCTCGAACCGCTCAAACCGGCCCAAAATATTTAGGCACAAAAAATACCCCACCCGGTGTTTTTTGCGTAAAAAAAACGTAAGTCAGTATATCAAAATACTTATTTTGTTTCACGTAATTGTATATGTATATTTTTTTTTTTAGGTTAGTCCGTCATGTTTACACTTATTTCACACTTTTCGCACTTCAAATCCAACTGATTGCACATGTTATTTTAAGAATTGAACTCTACATTTTATTGTTTGCTGTTTACACCGGAACCGGTACGTTCCTTAAGGATACAAATGTTAGTTATCATAAAAACAATAGGCATGTGTTTCCAATTTTTGGAGCAATAATAATTTTCAGAAATTAAATGTTACACATGCAATGTGGAATTTATATGCGAACTGTGTAATTAACATTTCAGTATAAGCAAAAGCTTAGATGTAATGAAAACAAAACATTGAGATGGTAGTTGTATCCATATGCTATTTACGATTTTACGAGGTATTCTCCAAGGCGTAAATATTTCAATATACAATTATATTTTACATGTTTATTATAATTTGTATATTTATTAAACATAATTCTACACAATGCTCAGAGTAAGCCTAATACATTAACAGTAATTTAAATTACCATTCTGGAATTCAACTGCACAAAGGCAGCCATTGGTAGGGTAAAGATGTTTAATTCGCTTTAAAAGAACTGTTTATAATAATATAAATTACTACGTAAACGACGTGTGCGTTTTCGACAAAGGTTAACCCATTTCAAGGGTACATTTGCAATATTGTAACCAAATTCATGGCATAAAGAGATACTCTCGAAATGAATTCGCATATGGTTACCTTTCTCGTGTTAACCTTCATTCATGAAGATATATTAATATAATAAGATATTGGAACCATTTATATAACACAGATAATTTAACAAATGTCATAGTTTTACGAGTGTTATAAGTATCTACACAAGAAACCATGGTGCAACGTATAAAGAGATCAAGAAACTCAGGATTTTATTTTGCTTGTGTAGTCCAAAATGTTGGAACCGAGAACATGTTAAAATCTGTTGACGGAAAATATAAAGCGACAGGTTTATTTACAATTAAAATGAGATGCTTCAAAACTGTAAAAGAGCACATTTTAACAAACATATCGCAGTGCTTTTTGCAAACATTTTTAATTAGTTTATATGAATCACGTATGTCGTAACACATATTACATACTTGGACCGACATATAGGGTAGACATAATGCAACGCCATTACATCATAGAAAGTGTAATATTTGTAACAAAATTAAAGATAAGTTTGAAATTAGTATCAAAATACATTCCATTGTTCCACAGACAAAGATAACACATTCACGGATGTATCGATATCTAGCTATTTATCAAAAGCTAAATTGTTATAACTGTTTTCATTTTCGGTAACATAATGTCTATGTATCATTAATTTATTGTAGTCTGCATGTGTTATGAACCGTTCATATAATGTTGTTACATAATTTGTGAAAATACCACGGACACCCAGTTTGGACTTGGAACATTGAAAGGGTTTGCCATCCTTAAGAAATATTTGTGTATACGAAATTGTGTATTCTTACATAATTCTAAAAATGTATGAAAATTAAACAACCATTTGTATTAAAAATGCGTGCATTATTTGCAATTGCTGTCCCATAGTGTATCATATATGCACGCCTTCGTCTATCAATGAGGGAGACATGCTTTTATGTAATCTCTTTTTTTATAGTATTGCGTCAGTCCTTTTACTGTCATACTTATTTCGTTTTCTGGAATAACGAAATAGTTTTTTTCAACTTAATTGTTTGTATATACGCTGAAAAGTACACAATTTACAGAGTCTTTTTTGGTTTTTCTAAAATTGTATTTCCATTAACGATTGCAGAACTCCCCTGTCAATTATAATCGACTGGTTTTTCGTATTCAGAAAATTCTGTTTTTACATCAAGTGTAATATATATTTAACATTAATGTGTTTTTCTATGTTTTCTATTTTTAAACACGGTATGCAAAACATCATCCACTTGATATGTTGGGATTATGTTATATGATAATAAACTCCTCATCAATCGTTTTATTACTTTCAACATATATCCCATTTACAGTAAAGCAGGTTTAATGTTGAGATATAACAGTGGTACACACAGTTTGGATAATATGACAATCAAAATTATTTATGTGTTCAACACACAATTGAATTCATAATGACATCACAGTCCTACTGATACAAATGGTTTACAAATACGTAATTGACTACTTATCGAGATTTTTTATCAAATCGGAGAAAATGGATTTGATTAGATTAAGTAAAATGCATAATTATATTTCATGTTTTATTGACTAGTTGTAATAGGAACTTACATTAAAAATCGTAAACCGTGTATGTTAATAAACAAATCTCAACTGACATTTTAAACTACTTACAATGTGAAAAAGAAATGACATACCCTAAAAACGAGTTCTTATTTTTAGATAATATCGTGTGTGCCAATCCCTCAAATTGATAGTTATAGTTTTCATTGTACTCGATACGATATTGTATTTGTTATTGTCATAAAACACTTCTCTGTTGCACTTCTCCGCATGCTGCTCTCACAGGATTGAATTGATGACGTAATTTAATGTGACGAAACTCACTTGTTTATGTTAGATTTTCGGAGTTTAAGGACAACAAGTCGGACGTGGAATATGAATTGAACAATAAAATATTTGTTAAATTATCAAACGAATCCAAAACGTATTTCGGATTTTGTGTTGTTCATGCATAGTTGTTAACTTCGATGGGAATAAATAAATCGCTCCGAGAGGATTACGATTTCGTAAATCGTTTTTTTTATTCAGAATTGTTAGCATTCGATACAAATGTTATTAGAAGTGTGGTTTTAAATATATTTCGATAAAGGGATGAAAGAACAGAAAATGGAAGTGCGTATCGTTGTACCTTTATTATTATAAGCATTGGATTAAAGTTGTCATTGAGGTAAGCTTGTCGTTTATATTAAATTTAGTTTTTTATGACTCCTGGTAAAGCTGAAATAGTGTCATCAATCTAATAATAATATTCTATACAGCACAGTTTCAGTTGCAATCGATATTTTAATTGGTTCACATGACTTATCTAGCAGCTTATCGAACAGACGCCATTTTGTTTTACGTTGATAGGTGTATCATGGTGTATGGAAATTACTCGGGGTGTATGGAAAATACACCATGGGCACGTGACCGCTCTAAGCCAATCGGATTAGGGCATTGTTGTAGGAGGTGAGATATAGTTCCACACCATTTACGGTAATGTGATGCGTTTTTGTAGAATATACTAGAAGTCCACCAAGCGGTACAATGTCGTAAACGGCGCAAAATAATAAAACTTTTTTTGATCTTGTTGTGCACTGTAAAATATGAAGTGGTGTCATGGCGGCGTTAAAAATTAGGTGGAGTGGTACTGTGTAGTATAGCAAAACCTATATTTCAACATTTTTAAAATCATAGTTGCAATGCTGTCTTTAATATGTTTTCCATTGTTTGTTTTGATAATGTTGTCATATATAATATACAACAATATTCAAGTATTCTACCATAATTTAAATGATTTTCTAATTAAATATATACCATCTATTTATTTAAGATTTGAAAATTAATAATTAATACATTTAAAACAAGGCTTCTAGTTGTGTAAAACTACTATTTAATCTTATAAAAGAAATAATTAAACAATTATTTTAAAGTTTTTTTTTATTAAGTTGCTACATTGGTTTTTGGAATATTTGAATTTGGGTGAAATGTTTTATTGACTGCGGAGCTGTTAATATCACGCACACGTCATCATAAAATTCGACTGAAATTCGGCTTAATCAAGCATCAATAAATCAATGTTAACCGAACATGCTCACACCTCTGTGTTCGTCGAAGTATTTACTTGTCTTGAAACCTTATTGTTAAGTCATTAAATGGTAACGAAAATACATAAACAATAATATTTATAACTGTTCGTAGTCGTCGTATAACAGTTAACTAGACATTATTATTACATTATGTATCCAAATTATACCAATATGTGTTTTCATTGTATGTGTTATCACGGTCTAGCTTCAATACAACGTAACTTGCANAAAAAAAAAAAAAAAAAAAAAAAAATCCCTACCTACCGACCCTGTTTTTTTTCCCAAGGAGACCGGAAACGGACCTATTTTTTTTCTTTGGCCTAAGCCTCTGCGGACTGCACAGACTAATATGGGACGACACTCTACGCACATGAATTTAGCCCAGTTTTCCCAGAGCAAGGCTCAAATATCTTCGTCTTAATGAAGGTCAGAGACCGACCTGGCGTCTTTAGCTGCGGGACCGACTCCAGTATCTGTCCAGCGTCAACCTCGTAGTCCACCCGGATAGCGCCAGGGATGTGACTCACTTTGTATTCTTCTTCCGGTCTTGTGTCCTATGACATAAAACATGCAATACGAGAACCAATCCGTAATTAGTGAAATCAAACCAAAGTGCTTCACGTCAAGTATTTTTTTTTTATTAAATTTGAGATCTAAGATAACACTCTAAATACGCACATTCATTAAACCTCCTTTTCAACGAGCGCGACTCACACATAAAAGTGTCATTACGACGCAAATGGAGAATCGATGGTGCTATGACCTCTTTTATTTCACGAAATTTTAAGCAAAATCGCGATAACAGTGATGTTGCTGTTTTCTATCAAATTCGGAGCCGATAACCAAAGCAATTACCAGTATATATATATATCAATCATTGTGCACCTATTTTTCAGCATATTTCTAAGATAGATATCGAAGCTGGATCTAGATTACTTGATAACTGCATTCAACAGTGAGTTTCGAAAGCTGGAAATACGGTGAAGTTATAATGTTATTCTAAATTTAAACAATAATCTGTTGTTCAAAATTGCTTATTATGCATTAAAAACACAGTCAAGAGTAGTGTTAACAAGATTAAAATGATCGGCGTATGATTAAAATATTTAAGAACCTAAGAAGGTAGATAAAGAAGTATTACGCGTGAAACAATAATATAGGAAAAATGTAATATAAATGTTGCAGTGCCAGTTTTTGGTTAGGTTTCCCTTTATAAAGAGAACTATCTATTAACTACTTACCTAGATATTATATTCAATGACCAAGCGATAAAATGACATGTAATACCTTAAATGTTAAAACGAACAACAGTTACATAATATCGCCACCTACTTCAGAATGAAAAATTCAAAGCGTGACACTTTTTTAATTGATTCTATAGATCTTTTATCACGAGATATTTATTGGAATGCTTTTCTTTAATCATGATTTTTTTTATCAATAACTTAATACACCCTGTACTCTCGATAATTTACTAACTGTATTTTGTCATGTTTGTATGTTATATATGTATTGGAAAGCGTCATGTATGAATAAACTATTTAAACTTTAATTGACTCGCAATCATAAAAAAGACGTCAGAAAAAGAACAAAAAAATATTTAAAAAAAATCAAATGCAGTTGTTCAACGGACACGGAATCCTTTGACAAGTTGTACACGAAGAACTTATTAATGAATATCCATTTTTAATGAAACATCACGCTAATATTTAAACATACTAGTGTGTTCATCCTACCAGAATAATAACACCCGATTGTATTGAAGCTCCTGTCATTATCTCCGCAAACTTGTCCGTGGTAATGCACTTCACCGACGGAAATTGTGCGGCTATTCCCGCGATCGCCAGTCGCATTCCGATGCCAGGCGCTTCCGGTTTCACAGATTCTTCTTTTGTCTCTGCCATAGCTGAAAAGTTGCATGTATACAAATGTATATACAATGAGCGGCTGATGCCGTATATGGCTTAACAGATAAAATATCTATGAACATTTACCGGATAGCGTGAAAAAAAACGAAGTGTTCACCATCGCCTTTGTATTATAGTTCAAGTACGGGCTTAGGACATTTTACGTGACATTTAGAATAATTTCTTGTTTTAGTAATGAGAGAGTGCATTATTTTAAAGACAGTCCAAATATGAACGCTAGGTCGCACCACACTGTAATAAACCTTCTGGAGTTGGCAACAAGGCCGAAATCGACAAATGCACAACGACTAAATCGTATAAGAAGAACGCCTACCATCATTGCAACGTACTAATATGTCTTAATCTTTTTCTAAAAGGATGTTTCATTCATTATTTGATTATGAGCTACAGGGAAAGACCAAGGATGGAATGTGGATAGTGTGATTCACAAAAAGGTATCGCTTAAACTGGTTTGGAAAATCTCGACAATTTTTTCATTTTCCGAAAGCATATCTTAGAACACTCGCAAGAATTACCTTACAAAATACATTCACAATAACTGATTAAGTACGGACTTTATGTATATGTCTTATTTTCTTCAAACGTATGGATGTTTAAATTAACAAAAAGGGCAGCAGCAAAGAATACTTTGTTTCATTGAATTTGTATATCATGTGTTTATGCATTTAACATTTTGTAACATTTTAGCTAGCTTTGTGTGCTAATGTTTTGAAACTAAATACAATGCGACTGTGCTGAATTCACTAAATCTAGGCAAGAACCGACGTTATCAAACACAATTTAGAAGATTCAGATGGTGCGATTCTTCTGCGATTTTAATTTCAGCTCTCTCTTCAACCGTACTGAGTTAAGCGGTATCACAGTTGAGGCCTTGTGACTTCCGTGTAAAGACTTTTGCTGCATGATAATCACTCGATCTTACGTATAACTCGTGTCATGCGAAAATGGGTCTTGTGCCATATGCGACCAGTGTAGCTCAAGACCATCCTGCGCATAAGCTTAACAGCGTTGCTCCTAGGTCTGGACCTACGCTGGTATGACACACGACCAGGGTTGGCNCGGGGCGGTTTAAACCGGTAAAAACCGCCGGTTAAAACCGGGGGCGGTCGATTGGTGCCAACCCTGCACACGACCCATTTTCGCATGACGCAGGTCATATATTTACCGACTAATGGCCTACTGAGTTATAAAACCATTCTGAATAACCGTAAGTCAATAAACTAACAGAGTCTACCGCACCCGTAAATCCTAAGATCTCGTTTGAAAATCGAACGGATTCCTAAAGTCAAACGCCTTGGTGAAGACTTAAACATACATTGATTGTGGACTGATGTTAACTTCGGCCTTGTCAATAAAAATAATAAATCGCCTTTCACATTGTGCATTTTAACCAAATTTACGTTTACTATGAAGTATGAAGACAAAGTTGGATAATTATCCTTATCAAGTTTCAATTCATGTTAAGCAAGACATTAATCGTTGAAAAAAAAGAGAGTAAAAGTATAGCATTTTTTCAGTTATTAATGTAGGTCAATTAAATATGTACATATTAAAATACGGTATATGTTATTTAATTTTCATCAAATAAAGTTTAATCATATTCTAATCAAGCACAGATAGCAACACATTTAAATAATGTTCTATGACGTAGTAGAAAATAAACATGTTATCATGCATATCTAAAACAATAATTCCTGTCATGGTCATTGATAACGATAGAAGGTTGCCGCATGACTTTTTACACCCGAAATTGTTCAGAAATGATATGCAATTAGTTGTTGAAATTTGATATCGATATCGCTTGCTTTTTTCATAAACCTTCATACAAGATTTCTATTAATTTCAAAGCAATTTATAAAGAATACAAGTTTATACAGTATCGTTAAGTGAACAATTTATGAATCAGAATGATTGCAACTTATCACAATTGCCATGTATATGTCACGATGTTATTGATGATTTACATTAAATACATTTATCTTAAAAAGGTGTAATAATATTAGATCTTATATTTATAATCAGAGATATTTATTTCTTCTAAATATATACGCCAAATCCCGATCGGACACTCTAATTCATAACTCCATTATGGGTGAGTATGCCCCATACCTTCTCTTAACTTAGATCCATTTGTATTCATTTATTTGGGCCAAGCCTCGCCCCTGATCATAATGAACATAAAGTAAAGTGATAACCATGTACGCGTAAAATTAATATACTGTACCGTAGACGTTCACTGATTTTCTACTCGTGTAAACAACAACAACAACATTTATTAGCTCTAAAGAATTGCAATTGCTTTTAGCCAAATGCAAAATACACAGGTGTAATGACATGGATTATAATAATTAAGAACATATGGTAATGGTGGAAGTCAGTTGCGGATGATGTCCATACACAACTCAAAATCAACCCATTTCGGATAGATGTTTGTTCTATTAAAATCCTTCATGAGTGACATGATTTATTTATTAGTTCACAGGCACTCGATGGCAATGACTCAATCATTCGACTATCCGTTGTGACTGTTTTTTGAAAAAATGCAGCTGGAGCCGTGATTTTTATAAACCTGTTTATTATAATGCATACACATTCTAAATCCATAAAAAATCTTTCGACAAAACGTCTTCTTAAATAAAAAGATAGTTGGACTTTGTATATCGATATCTATATACAAAGTCAAACTATCTTTTTTTATTGATTTAGTATGTGGGTGCATTATTTTAAACAGGTTTATAAAAATCACGGCTGCAGCTGCATTAAAAAAATAATAATCACAACGGATAGTCGAATGATTGAGTCTTTGCCATCGAGCGCCTGTGGATTATCCATATATGTTAATATTTCTTCTTCTGTTTCAGCATTAATAAGCTGCATGGATAGTTTCCGGAATTCCTCATTCGTAAGTAACAATTTCAGGGCTGCGGCCTTCCCAACACCAAATATTCTTGAAGTTGTGTCGCAGCCACTAAGCCTAAGAGCATGTAGAAAGCTCTCAATAACCAATTACATGAATGAATAAGAAAGTCAAATGTTATAAATAAGGCAGAAATTGGCATACCTGTTAACGAATTAATTGACTGAAGCGAAGTCTTCAATATATCACTCAGAGACGTAGATAACGTGTTGGTATTTGTCTCTGTATTACAAAGAATAAACATTCTTATTGTTAAACCTGCATTTTGTTGATGTTTTCCTATGACAAAATGCATTTAAAGGGAGGATACACGGTACAGTTGTTCTATCTAAAGGGAGGTCATACATTTAGGTGTACAGGTATTAGGTGATCATTTGATATTGTTTATATGTTTGTATTGTTGTTTATTAGTTTTAAACGCAGTCAGGCTAAACATGTCAATATGTTTCGTACATAGTTGGTGAACCAGTTCCGGAACATATACCCGCCTATATTAAAATATTAAATGAAAGATAAATCTTAATAATTAGTAATAATTCTGACCTGATCCAATTGCTGTCATAAACTATGAGATATGTGTTGGTGAAATATGTGCTCAATTCAACCTTTTCGAACATATGCGGACTAATTCCGGTTTATTTTCAGACTCAATATTTGGAGGGCATCTCAAGTTGTGTTTTTACTGTCAAGTTACTGTCAATAAGTGGTATACAAAATAATTTTCCATGAAGGGTGTAACATGTTATATATATATACTGAACTAATATGAAATGCATTATGTCATAAGATTTAATTTAACTTGTTTAACTACCGTAGTATATAAAATTTCGAGTTGCATAGGTATGCCTATAGATATGTTAAAAAACTGATACTTATAATCGCTCAACGACGAGCTTTTTCCCGCAATAACTAACAACTGTCTTTCTTAGTTTAAACACATTGAGTTAACTTTTTATGCTTGATTGCATTGAAAGGAAGAGTTGTTAAGACCCGCAGGGTTCCCGCTGGCTTAAACAAAAAGTCAAGGGCTGGTGAACTGTTATTCATGCTACTGGAAATTAAAAAAAAAGTATACATTGTGCTTTCGGATTATTTTTTACTGTTTCTACAAAAGCTTAATGACATTGGATAGTGGTTTAAAAACTTAAAATATATAACCGTGAAGACTGGATTCTCTATAAAAACCTCATCTCGAGCTCTGCAGAAATACGTTAACTGCACCTACTCGTTACCCAATATAAGGAAAACCACGTTAATAGTAAATGCACAGCAAGAAGTTTGATACAGCTCTATACATGTTTGGTGATTTGATCCAGTTTACAAAGGATACAACATTTAAAGGGACTTGTTCATAGATGTTGGCATGTTTTGAAGTTTGTCATTAAATGCTTTAAATTGATAAATATAAACATCAGAAATAACAATAATTAAAAAAAGAAGAATAAAAGTAAAAAAGAACAAAAAAGAAGAAGAAAACAAAGTAAACCTCACCAGGGCTCGAACCACTGACCGATGGAGTAAAAGCTAAGAGCAGAAACCACTCAGCCATACATGTAGGTCTTCACGTGTGTAGGTGTGTAATTCAGAGTTTATGTTCGGGGCGTTGTTGAGTCTTTAAGACGATATTATGTGCGGACCTGACCAACCATATTCACATGGGTTGCCATTTATTTTATACTTTGTATAACTATCCACGTGTTGTTACAAAATATAACGATAACACAAGAAATCGAAATTTTTAGATCGTTTCGCGTCTCAGACGCTTTATAATGTTTTCAATTTCTAACGAAGATTTTTCGTAAACGAAAGTGTATTTTCAGTATAAGTCTGCGGCATTAGTGTTATTTCGCACACTGATGTACATTGTTCATTTATTTCTTGAATCTGTGACAAAAAGTTGAAAAATTCTCATTTTGATAAACTGTGAACAAGTCCCTTTAAATTTAAGAAAACTAAGAATACCACACTACACTTTGCAAATATTGTTTGAATACAAAATAGTTTAGCCTCGCTCCGGCACAACGGGGCTTAATTCATATGCGTGAAGTGTCGTCCCAGATTAGCATGTGGAGTCTCCATGGGCTAATCAGGGACGACACTTTCCGCCCAATTGTGGATTTTCACTAAAAAGGGACTTCCTTTAAAAGAAAAATGCAATAAAAGCGGAATGTGTCGTCCCTGATTATCATGTGCGGACTGCACAGGCTAATCTTGGACGAATCTTCAAGCACATGCATTAAGCCCCGTTTTCCCAGAGCGAGGCTTATTTCTATGACTGCTACAGTTGATGTTGCCCCTCTTAGTGGACACAGTTATACAATTATGAGGACAGAAGTTCCGCAACATAAACAGCAATAGAACTAAGGAAAACATACAGCAAACAAGCAAACAAAAAAAACGGGTCGCCGTGTCGAAAAACCAGCTAACCCTGGAAAAGTGTGAGTACACCATGATATGACCGAAAACTGTAGAAATCTTTAAAAAAAAAAATCCAAATAAGCAAACAAACAAAAGCTTAGCCCCTGATTATTCTGGACCCTGTCATAGGTACCACAATACATACAACACGCTATAATATAGTTATAACAGATATTTTTTTTATCCTTCTTAGAGAATGTCTTTTCATAATTTTGAGAAGTTTGAAACTGAAATTTTCACATCTTGGGCAAATTAGCCTCTCAAATTTAAGGAGAGTAAGTTGGTTCCTTTTTCCTTGTTCCTTATTCGAATAAGGAATAAGTAACAGTTCCTTATTCCTTATTCACGCTTAGCATATTTGACGTTAGATTTTTAAGAAATTAAGGCATACAATTCTTAAGTAAATCAAACAAGAATACATTTAATTTATGTATTACGATACATATGCATGTTTCTTCTTAGCGTTTTAATAGGATTTTTTGTATAAACCGAACCGGCATTATCCACTTCGAATACTAGCTTCAAATCAACCAAACCTAAAGCCTTTACACTTATAATTTATGTGATATAAAAATGCAATCTTGTACATTTCAAAATATTTGTTTTTATTTAAACTCCATTTCCTTTTTCGCAGCTGAACAAGGAAAGGGGAACCATTTCCTTATTCCTTATTCAAGCCTCATAAGGAACTTGCATGTTCTTACTTAAACATCAATGAAATTGATTAAAAGTTTACAATATATAAATGAACATCATTATACATATAGGTTGGATATTTAAAATACGTATTGCAATAACTTCTACTTAGTTTTAAGTAATGATTATCCAGTTCCTTATTCAGTTTGAATAAGGAATAAGGAACAGGTTCCTAATTACTTATTCAAATCGAATAAGGAACTGGAATGTACTTTCTATAAAGAATGAATTAAAATGAACCAAAGACAAAAATAAATCAACGAAATTCATCGTAAATTTAGGTTGGGTATCACAAATATAAATTGCAGTAAATATCTAATTTGTTTTATTTAATGATAACCTTCCCCTAATTCGGTTTGAATAAGGAATAAGGAACTGGTTCTTTTTTCCTTTTTCAAATCGAATAAGGAACTGGCATTTTCTTACAAAACAAATAAATTAATATGAATCAAAGAGACCAATAAATCTATGAAAATAACTGTAAATGTAGGTTGGGTATAGAACATGTATATTGCAGTACATTTCTACTTAGTTTGATTTTTTGTAATGATAACCCAGTGACTTTTTCGCAGCTGAATAAGGATAAGTAACCTGTTGCACTACCTTAAAATAGGACTGATAACCAACGAGATCATCGCCATTTTGTCGGTTCCCACGACCTTTAATCGTGCGCCAATCTTGAAGGTCGCAGGATTTACCGTTAGCGAGAAAACGCGTTATCGGAGATAGAAAATGCATTGAAATAAAAACACTCAATAACAGCTGTGTAAGCTTTGGTTTTTTAAATTGAAAAAATACAGAGGCATTTCTATAAAACTTTCTAGACTACTAGAGACACCTTGGTAGCTGCTTCCGGTGCAGTCTCGCCTTTATATGAGCTATGCTAGAATGATCTGATTTTAAGTATCCGAAATTATGGCATCTGAATAAGGAATTAGTAATAAGTTAATTCCTTATTCGGAAGCCTGTATTTCTGACGATCACTTTCGGATATTTTATTTTTTAGCTGTTGTGTGTGTTATTTAAGCTTGATTTTGTTACATGGACGTATTCTGTTACATTTCTATTGCATATTCTATTTGACGATAAGCGCTGAAAACAAGAAGTATGAAGACAATAATAAGGAAATGGAATTGTTTTTCTTAAAATATAAATTAAAATTAACCAAATAGTACTAAATGTCAATGAAAATCATGGTAAACGTAGGTTCGAAATAAAAAAAAATATGTATTGCAATACCTGGCTACCGAGTTTTATTTAATGATAACCCAGTTTCTTATTCGGTTTGAATAAGGAATTAGGTACTGGCTCCTTATTCCTTATCAAATCGAATAAGATAAGGAACTGGCGATTTCTTAATAACAAATAAATGAAAATGAACCAAAGAGACCATTAAATCAATGACAATCATTGTTTATATACGCTGTGTATCCAAAACATTAATTGCAGTACTTTTCTACTCAGTTTATTTAATTATGACCAAAGAGACCAATAAATCAATTAAAATCATTGTAAATGTAGGTTGGGTATCACAAATATGTATTGTAGTACATTTCTACATATAGTTTTTTTGTGTAATGATAACCAGTTCCTTGTTCGTGGCTCAATAAGGAAAAAAAAGAAACCAGTTGCACTAACTTCGGAAAAATAGGACTGCTTATTCAACGACAAACGCCAAACAGTTTTACTACGCAATTTATCTTAAAGGTTTGGCATGATACTGTCAATGCTGGGATCATTTGTATTATACAGGTTCCCCGAAAACGGCGGGAAATTTAAGTAGATAATGTCTATCTCCCGTGGCAAGCGGGGGTGTGTTCGTGGAAACTATGCCGATAAACACAATTATTTGATCTCCAACACTGGTTCAGTCAATAACACAGATACCTGTCGTCGGGGGCCAAACTAAGTAGACCAGTTCACAGACTGACGGTGTTCCGTACGCTGTTAAGTCCCAGCCATGACGATGTGGGTTTCTTGTGGAGCTCGTAATTCTCGACAACACTGGAATATAACAAAAAACTGGCAAGCATCGTGTTACAATAAAAATTTAAGTGGGAGGGTGGGTGGTAAATGTTAAATTGTGTAAACCATAGCGACCTACCCTGATATGCGACGAGCTCGTAAAAGACCGACAGTGTGTTGTGTGTGTTCAAGAGATTTATTTACAGGTCCTCCAGCGTCTTCACGACGACTTCATGTATAGACCTGCCTCTGTGACCTTTCAGGGGAAAAAGATTAATTTTGAGCCAAAGTAGATCAAATTTACCCCGGCTTCCCGGGTTTTCGCAAAAGATATAATTTTAGATCCAAATAGACCAGTGCCTGGTGGCCAATGAGACCTTAATGTGCACTGGTAAAAAAATAGACAATTTCAAGACAATTCCTGTCTGAACGCCTCCGCCAAGGGAATGCAAGCTCACCGCTCTGCCTTTATGGCCACTCTAGTCGTCACCGGCTGTCGTCTTCATGCCCGAGACGGTTTCCCCAGTGCGTTGAGCACAGTGGGTACCGCCGCCCCGGGTCCCCTCTCTAAGGCCACCCCCTCGATGTCCTGGATTGCTCCAGGTCCGCCCCGTCCTTCTTCTATGCTGGTACATCCGCTGTCCCGGTCCCGCTACAGACGACTGTGGTGTCAAACGTCAGAGGCGTGAACCCCCCCACCACAGCCATCGTCAGCGAAGTAAGAAGTCTAACTAGAAGACATCCGGCTCGAAGGATGACGGTACCCGCTGGATTTGCAGAACCGCCCGCAGAAGTTCCCCTTCCCGACTTGCAACGAGAATAAGAGCCACTGTACAACAAGTCTTGTAGAACATCTTCTGCGGGTGACTCTCGCCTCGGTCGCGACGTGCACGCTCCAGCGGCTGACCGAGAAAAGACCGACAGTTTGCACGGGCAGTGGTTTGTACTAAGTGGACGAGTATATGTGTTACAGTAGACTGGGAAGGATGGGTTATACCATTGGAGTTTTTGGTTTCGGCGTTCCCTTAGGAAAATAGCCTTTGCGTTGAATAAGACAGTTTATTCTTGAGCGAATAAACATTATTTACCACCGAGACCAGCGCCATTTTGTCGCTTCCCACGACCTTATATTTTGTGCCATTGTTGAATGTCGCCGGATGTACCGTTGGCATCCAAGATCGAGAAGACGCGTTTTCGGAGATAGAAAATGTATTTTACTATATACACTCAATTAAAGCTTGTATACGCATTTGTTTTTTAATTGAAACAAAATACGGAAACATCTCGATGAAACTTTCCAGACTACTAGAGGCACATGGCCGCTGCTTCCGGTGCAGTATCGCCTTTATGTTGACGTAAGTGACGTCGAACTGACGACAACGCTGTCCGAAATATTGTCATTCAGTACGAATACAGAGCGCAACTGTTACGCTAAGATCGGCGAGGGACTGTTTACCATCGAGGCCATCGCCGTTGTGTAGATCCCACGCTCAATAGTCGTGTGCCGAGGTTGAAGGTCGCCGGATGTACCGTTTGCCTGCATGAGCAAGAAAACGCATTTTCTCACTAAAACAAATTTAGGAAGAAAATACGCCATTACACCCAGTATGCCCGCAGGTGTTTGAATTATAAAATAAAATAAAATATTGAGGCATCTCGATGGACCTTTCCAGTCTTCTAGAGGCACCTGAACCGCTGCTTCCGGTGCAGTCTTGCTTTTATGGTGACGTGCTGAAATCACTTTGCATCCTTTTAAAAGCACATCTCTTCGTAACTGTTTAAGTATGAGAACGGAATGAGATATCTAAAACATGTCTGGCACTCAGCTATCGGATAGTCTTGGCCAAAGGTAAGGGTCAGATACAACTTCGTGAGTGTTCTTAATAGATATAAAAATAAAATAAACATTTAACCCATTTATGGCTAGCGTCTTGAAAAAAAAGTCCTGGCAAACAGCGTAGACCCAGATGGTCTGCGCTGTGTGCTTGTAAGAAATATTCTAAATATAGAAATAAATATACTAGACATCCCTAATTTTGGAAATAAATTGATCAAATTTAGAAGGATGGGAGAGTCCACTAGGCATAAATGGATTAAACCTAAATCTATCGAGCGAGGTATTAATTACAACAAGAACTGTTTAATATGCGGCATTCTTTCAAGTGCGGAGGTTTATTTAAGTATTATGTACTCGCTTAAGCGACAAGAGGAAATTGTGGCTAGCCAGGGTATATTTGGAGCGTACAACGGGCGAAGGACCAAAATTGTGGTGGACAGTTTTCCTTCTTTGTCTTTATTGTTGCGCAAGGATTTTGTGCGCAACATTCAAGCCCCGATATCAGACAGTAAATATCAACGGATTGCAATAATATTTACATACCTGTGTAGATAATTCATTTCTCGATAATGTTCCGTAAGAATTATGTAATGACACTTTCAATTTTGCACGCCAAGGCAATTTAAATCAACACAATATTCACATTTTCCATTTATCGCTGTACCCGTTGTAAACCGCAGGTAGATTTTAATCGATAACGCAGCCTATTACACCGTAATGCCTTCTTCTGATTGGTTGATATTTAAATATTTCATAACATGGCGAGAGGTCAGTGATTGTATCGCGATTTAAGCAGAAGTTTAACTGAAACAAAGTATGCCTTTTAACTTCAATTCCACGATATTTGAAGTAAAAATGGACTTCTTAACTAAAACTGTGTGAGTTGGTAATGTTATTTTGCAATTTTAAGCATATTGATGAAAATTAAAACTTTTGGTATCCACCACATAATTGGTCGTTCGCCGATAAGCCGGGGTAGTTCACTTTGTTACGAATGAATCGTATATTTATATGTGAAGCAAATGAACAATTGGATTTTTTTATCAGGCATAGGAGGTAAGATAAGTTTAAGGTTTAAAGATTCTTACTGGTTTTAAAAAGTTTAATATGTATTCGTTAAGTTTGTTTGTTTATCATTTAACTTCCTGGTCCACAAAGTTCATTCACACGGTATTTGTAATGTGTACACATCTAACAGAATTCGACAATAGGACACGTGTGCACACTGATATCAGGGCTTTTTTTCCTGACTTTGTGAAGCGGCCCTGGCCTCCTCACTTTGTGAAAAAATGAGTCGCGAACTTTTCAAAATTGTGAAAAAATGAGTTGCAAACATTTCAAAATTGTGAAAAATTGAGTCGCCAACTATTCAAAATTGTGAAAAATTGAGTCGCGAACTTCTCAAAATTGTGAAAAACCGAGTCGTGAAATTGTTAAAATTGTGAAAAACGGCCAATTTTGTAAAAATTCACGGCCATGTTAGGTTTGTGAATTGTCCCTATCAGAATTGTGAAATGTCCTTCCAGGGCCACTCGCAAAGAAGGAAAAAAAGCCATGGATATCAGAAAGTGAAAACTATTATTGTTTTCCAAACAGCGTTGACTTTTGTTCCACAACAAAAGTCGTATATGTAAACCTTCGCCAATAAATGTATAAACCAAATATTTAAATTAAAAATAATAATATCGAGAGCTAATAAATAAGTTGTCTCTATGTTGGTCTTAGAGATGTGTCCAGGGATTTAAATTATTTTTATAAATTATGCAAATATCTTCTACTTTTTTTCACCTGTTCCAATATTTACCCGTAATTTATCAAGATGGAACAGGTGAAAAAAGTAGAAGATATTTGCATAATTTATATCATTGAAACTGCTTTGTAACATTGCAAGTTTAAACATATAAAAACCTCAATCGCTATCGATAAACGTTAAAGGACTTAACATTTGCAAGCAGGTTATTAACAATCTTTGTTACGTAAAAATAGTGCAGAGTTCTTAAACCGTGCTTTAACATTGCGAATGTTAAACAATAAACTTCTTTCATGCGTTAACGTTAACGGTAAGTCGGAAGTTAACAGACTGTTACCTTGGATGGCCGTAAAAGTTTGATCAACCGGGTCCATGCATAAAACCCATGTTCGCATGCCGCGGGTAAAATATGTATACACCAGATTTACTGTTTAACACAACATAACACATGTTAGCAGATAAGAAAGTTATGTGTAAATGAACTTCATTGCTGATGATAAACAGCTATGAAAAATTAACTCAAGCGTCTACAACTACGTAGTTCACATACCGATAGAAACCGAAAGTAATAAAACGATACAAATCTGCCTGCACTTAAATTGCTTAATTATCACAAGACGTGATACGAAATATGTGACATACGATTAATCAAGAGTACATGGGCCGCGCTCTTTGAAAAGGGGGTTTCATGCATGCGCGTAAAGTGTCGTCCCAGAATAGCTTGTGCAGTCCGCACAGGCTAATCAGGGACGACACTTTTCGCTTTAATTGTATTTTGCGTTTAAAGGAAGACTCTTATTGACGAAAATTTAGTTTTGGCGGATTTTTTTCCTGCGGACTGCACAGGCTAATCTGGAACGACACTTTACGCACATGCATTAAACCCCCTTTTCTCAGAGCGCGTATCATATGTATTTTCAGGTAAAGAAAGAGTTCAGCATCAGTCTAAGAATTTACCAGGAACAACACATCGACCATGTCTGGGAATCCTAGCGTCATGGCGACAGAGTTTAACGCCCAGTCGTTACTTGATCAGTTAAACTCGATTTCAAGACATTGCAACAAGGTAGGTTTTAGTAAAAACATAATGATAATATGGTTTGATTTAAATCATAATGGTAAAATGGTTTAAGTAATAACATGAGGATAAAATGGTTTATTAATAACGTTAGGATACAATTGTTTTGGTTATAACATGAAACTAAAATGTGTTATTCACTATGAAACAAAGCTCTAAACCACGAAATTAGTCATCAACGGACAGGCGGTTTCCATAGAAATTTCACTTTTTTGATAAATTGTGATCAACACAACTATTTATATTTATCCATTTTGTCAATGATAATACAGCATAAATCTTAATCAAACAGACAAAGCAAAAAATCGGTTGTATACAATAACTTGACAATGTTTTGCGTCACTAACCCGTCTTTTCTCTTTTATTCATTTACATATTAGAGATAACTACATATTTAATTAACCTCAATAAAAGCACACAAAAAACGCTTTGCCTATCAACTGTTTTGAAAATTGTATAAAAACTAGACTTATGAATTTGGGAAAATCTAAAGCTCTTAGATATCCTGCCATTTAAGTTAAATACACCCTTACCACTTATTGTACTTAATATTGTAAAATGTTACTATAAAGGTTAATTTTTGAGTTAATAATTCATTTAAATAACAGAAACCTGTGAGTTTGTGGACTAAAAACATCTGCACATGTATACACTATGACTAAGCTTTCGCCAACAATTACTAAAAACGTGTCTTATTTATTGACATTATCTCCATATCAATTATCATAAATATTATGTGGCGACAATTTAGGAGGTATCATTTCCAGCAGTCACAGTATGAAAACATATCCTATCTTTGCCCTACATGAAAGAATATTGAGTTATTTGTGCTTCTGTTCCTCCTCAGCTGCACAGAATAGCCTACCGTTCAATATTAAAGAAAATTGACAAATGCTCCATAACATGTGAAATCAAATGTATTACATTTATGTTCCACTTTTGAAAAAGTACATAACACAACTGGTTTATTTATAAATTGATATATTTTATGATATTAATCAAGTAGAAACTCAGGTGCACAAATTCATATCAACATGGCAAACTTAACAGGCATAACGATTCCACCAAGATAAAAACTTTTTTTACATGGGACTATAAAACTACGGGACTTTTTAATACATTTATTTACAAAACGTCTATGTGTGTGTTTTAAATCGTGTAAACATGTACGGAATTATAAACCTTCATAGCTGAATAACTGTGCGATACCGATACAGTTATATGCTTTAAGCTAATGTTTGAAAGCATTACATCTTTTAAGAGATTGTTTTTATAACAAATACTATATATAATAGTACTGCAGTACAGGGGGTGGGTTCCGGCGTCTACAAAGGCTGACTGTGTTTAAGTCAGTAAAGTTGTAACTAAGTGACAAAATTGCGACCTTTTGGGGTTTCTTTTAAGAAGAAGACGTATTTTTAATCCGATAAACCATCTATATGTATCTTCAGTGACTACACTTATTCGGTTTTATGATGCCAGTGCTCCTCTCGAATTTATGTTTCGAAATCGTAAACATCTAAATAAACAAGTTATTGAAGCAAACTCTTCCACAATCTGTTGTTTACTTACTTAACCTTTTGATGCATTGGATATTCAAATATTATTTTCTCTCACAATCCAGAGTATTTATTAATGTGTAAAATATGAACAACATTGCGATAGTTTATTTTACTGCGGCTGTAACATACCATTTATATATGTATAACATTTATGGCAGAACTATATTGGTTTAATCCCAAATGTGTAACCTGACTTTTTAAAACCAGATCATGAAACCTCACGTTCACATGACAAACACTGATCATTCCTATGAAAAAAGTATTAACATGAAATATTTGTCGTGAATGAACTTACCATTTACATGAGACATAATATACATCCGCTCTAAACAAAACACGAAAAAGACGTCACTTTGTCAGTCAGTTACGACTTACTCACTTAATTACAGTCAACCTTTGTAATACACCTGACGCCCCCCCCCCAGTAAAGATCGAGTTGTTTTCAGTATCTAAAATTCCTTCCATTTCTGGTCTTCCTTATCTAACCCCTCGAAGCGGTAACCTCCACTATAAGTTTAAGATTACCACTGCCAAAACAAGTTAGATCTAATTCGTTCCTGATCTGAAAGGATTTCTTTCAAATAAAAAAAACATTGCAATTTTCTACATAATTTTACTTGTATAAATCAGAACAGTAAATCGACAATAATTTATAATAATTTAACCATGCAAACCTTTATAATAATTAATGATTGGAAAGGTGTATCATCACAATAGCACGGCATGATTTACTAAAGGTATGTTTGGAATCAATCAAATCTCGGGGGGGGGGGGTGTTTACGCGTACATATTTTATAAGCCTATACGTCAGTCAAAAGTTACGACCATATTATAATCATCCAGAAAAATAAAACGGCTATTTTTGTGAATATATTGTTTTTTGACATAGATCTACCAAACCATTTACAACGTTACTCTAACTGTCTACCATTCCTGCATGCTTTCTACACATTTCGGTTTCGTCTTCGACCGTTTATTCTAAATTGCTAGCTTGATCGTCATTCATATCCAATTGTTTTCCTTCTATATTACATACATATCAGCTAATGCAACACAGGGGTTTGTACATGTTTTTCATGTAATTGGTCTATTTGTTCATAGAGATGTCCGACTGCAATCAGTGGCTATGTAAAGCTGTTGAAGCAAGAAAAGCAATATGTACCGGAGGTTGGTAAAAGATGTTGTAAAATTTATAAATTGTCGTACTTTAACTTAAACAATGATGAAACATATAGCTAACTGTGTTTTTATTGTTAAGGCTTGTTGAGTTGGTCTGAATAAAGTGTGTTTTTGTTCACAGATGGATGAACTAATAACATGGACGTAGACCCATATTAAATAAATTCTTGGGTAATCATTTTATCCCACTTTTACAGCGAATTCGGTTGATTAAAGCCCGTTGATTAAATTTTTGCTATAAACCACGGCACGAAATGACGTCATTTTTTCGACAAAATGACATCATAAATCCAGCGAAATTATCCAGTTAAACTTATTTTGTTTAAATAAAAGGGTTTACTGAATAAAAAGTGGGATAAATAGAATAATAGGTAAGTGTTGATTATAGATCAGGTTTATCATGCTCGCCAACGCTCGTGCTTTTTGTTTTCTAAGCCTCGCATGAAAAACCTGATCTATAATCAACACTAACCTATTATTCTCTATATTTGGAATTGATTATTTTATGCAGCGTTACAAACGCTATGGAAAGTAAAATATTATACATAAGGCACAATATGCATGGTCAAATGCAACAGAAATGGCAGCCAATATAAATCCAATTAGCGCAGTGGTTGGCACACGCGCGTCTCTGCTCTGCGACCTGTTATGAACTACCACTTCCAGCGCACTTGAGTTTGGTTGGTATTAAACGAAAAACACACACATACCCTGCGTAATTCAGTCTAGTTGGTCATTGTAGAGAGGTTAAGGCGATAGTCTTGAGGACCCTGGTTCGAATCCCAATCTTTCCTACACAATTGTATTGTTATCATACTTGT